>JANIJH010000001.1:30370717-30389706 GCA_024520975.1 Erythroxylum areolatum | reverse complement strand
TCTTATTAACACATAGCTAATTGCCAAAAGTTCCTCGTTTAATAGTCCTAGCTTACAGAAAGATTCGGGGTCCAACATAGAAGGCTTAAATGTGGGCCACGATTATGGCCTGCGTCGTATAGACATATAGACGCTTACGAATTTCACAATTTGAGTGACCTTGCGGACCCCAAAAAACCCTAGGTTTACCCAAAACATACAAGACTATTTAATGAACAACAAGTGAGTAGAAAAGGAGTCTTTTTGCAACATACCACTGCTATAAATCATATACTGGACATACCAAAGTATATCTAAGCACATACCCTATGGAAATGGTACAATAGAGTAATCACATTATCCTAATTATGGCATCATATGCATCACACACAATTTCAAATTTGATCAATCTTTACCATTTCATTCATAAAGATAAACATTAATTATGTCATTACAACATTTAACTCATATATATATACATTATATAACATATTCAAGTTTACAATCTTATTCAAAAAGTCTAACTTGAAATGGGATGCTAGATCAAATGTCCTAGCTAAATTCTTCAGTGTCAGCTGACCAGACCTTTGAGCCATTTTGTCCCTAAAACGCAATTACTAAAATCACCTTAAGAGCTAAAAGTCCTTTAGACTTAAAAAACAATGTTGCAATTTTTATGAGTTTGTGAACTCAATGAGTGAACCATCATTGATGTGCTCACTCATGTTAGAATATAATAGCAAGCATATGGTCCAATTTACTAAGTACATCGTATAAATAAGCAATTCAATCACATCTTATTCTATATCAATTTAAACAATTCATTACATTACCTCAGTTCAATAATGCACATCAAAATCATTCATTACATATAAGGATGTATATGTAAATGCACATGTGACTCCATTTTATTTTTATTTTGTTATGTTCGAGTGCCTATATTGTCTCGTACTCATTGTAGATACCGAGCTTATTTATATCCTATGTTTGTTACGAATATTAGGCCCAATGTATCTGAGCCTGTGGCTCTTTCTCACATTTCTGAGCTTATAGCTCTTTTTAACATTTTGGTTACTTTGCTTACAATGCCTTTATCTTATCATATATTTTGATGAATGAGATGTAACAATTAACATTTCACACTTTCAAGGTTTTTTTCTCAATGTATTCATATCACTTATTAAGATCTTCTAATCCAAGTTTGAAATTCAACATTTAATTAATCACACGTTCCACATTCACATACAATTAGAGAGCACTTCTAATACATTCTCGAATATCAACCTCCTCAGACTATTAATGTCCAAAATTAACACAATCACATAACCACATTTCAATAACTAAAATTTAAACAAAACAAATTAATTATAATGAGAGAATAAGTAGGTTGGCTCACATAATTCAAATAGAAATACATATATAATTGAGATTGCACATCTAAGTCAACTCACAGTATGCTCTACTATGTAATTTCCTTAATGATCCGGCAACATCTGGATGCTAACATTCAGCTCGAGCATCTTTATTCATGCAACACATATGGTACACATATCATTAAGTTGTTCAATCAAATAGAATATATTGTCATGCTAATGTATATATGTGAAGTTCCATGCATGCTCAATTGACTTTTCAGGTATGTCATTTGATGCAAAGATCTTAATCGTTTCTAATCCATCAATCATACATTTATTCAAATTCCCATTCATACCACCTTCAGATTCTTTAATGTTCATATACCCATTTAGATTCATGTTGGTCCTAATCAACTCCAAAAACACCAAATTAAAGTCACTTATCATCATTTGATTCAATAATTGCACAAAACTAAGCTCATCATCCAAAAGCACTACCCACGGTTATGGGGAATCTTCCCATGATCGTGAAAAAAGCTAAACATCTAGGCCGAGATCATGCACTGAGGACCACAATTGTGACAAAACCTAAAATGACTAACCCATGAATGTGAATTTGAGGGCCACGATTGTGCCTTGCATTATTTTCCCACAATCTTGCATGAATTACTCAATCCTAACACATATCAATCACTTTCAATTTTCTAGATTTCATGCTCTTTTATGCAACCTCAACTCATGCAAATTCAACTACCATATTAGGTACATTAATCTCACTAAAACTCTACTTATTTGGTTCTTCATCATGCACCACATATCATCATACATGTAACCCTAACTTTGTTAAATTCAAGAACACTTCAATAACATCCCTCTTTAAAGTAACTTCTCCGTCATTTATTCTTCAAATCGCAACCTAAGTCATCCATATAACCTCTTATTTCCATGTATCAAACAAAACCAATTCATCCATCAAATTTCAACACAACTCATCATCAATCCTTCATGTATTCCATCTCCATTTAATCATCATGAATGTTATGTAACATATATCACAATAGGGTAAGAAACCACTTACTTGTTTAATTCTAATTTTACCTCAATCTATAAGATATCCTAGCCCTACAAGCTTGTAAACATAAAACATATTTCAAGAATAAGATGAAAACACAAAGGAACTTCAATAACAAGATGAAAACAACTAGATTTTGGAGTGGTAAGGTGTAGGATTTTAGCAAAAACTTAAGGTCATAGAATGGTGCACGTGTGTAGAAAAGAAGAGAAGGAAGAAGAAGAGAGCATGTATCCGAAAACAAAAGAAATATGGTCTTTCTAGTGTGTGAATCGTGTGTGTGAGTGTATAGTGAGAATATGGACACTTATCATGCTAAGGTCCAAGATATATGTCTCCTGCTTCTTCTACCAATTGTCACTTTATGTTTGGTCCATTTGTCACTCAACTATAATACCATTTTTCACCCAATTAACTAGTCATTTGTCACTCACTTCTAGTGCCACATGTCACCATTTCAATGTCCTAATTACCCTAAATTTTCATGTATCTATTTATCTTACTACTTAACAATTTTCCTAGACTGGAAGCACATATCACTTCATCAATCACACAATTGTAACAATAAAGTCCAAATTAGTAATTATAATCCACCAAAACAAAATTCAAGACATAATCAGCACACAATTACATTATATTCATTTAAAATCTTTCATACCTCAAAATAAGTCAATTGACTGCATATACTATCTTGAGAAAATTTCTAAATCAAAATTCATATGTGTATGTGAATATGATGCATATGAATGGAATGCAATTGCTTAATTCTTATTTGGATTAACTCATGTGACTCAATCTAACAGTGAAATCCCTAAGTATCAAAACAAGTTATTAAAATTTTCCCCTTAAGAAATTTCGTCCTGGAAATTTTTACCTTATTGATCAAATAGGTGGGGGTACTGTTTCCTCATATTCCCTTCGGTCTCCCATGTAACTTCTTCCTTTGAATGATTCCTCCAAAGGACTTTCAGTAAAGGAATTTCCCTATTTCTTAACTGTTTTGTTTGATAGCCTACTATTTGGACTGGTTCCTCCACATAACTCAAATTTGTTGTGATTTCCACTTCTTGTGTAGTTATTATATAGGTTAGATCTAACTGATACCTCCTAAGCATACTGATATGAAACACATTATGGATTTGAGATATTTTAGGTGGTACTGCTAACTTGTATGTCAATGGTCCTATTCTCTCAGTAATCTCATAAGGGCCAATGTATTTAGGCTTAACTTACCCTTTTTACTGAACCTTAACACTCCTCGCTAAGGCGACACTCTCAAGAACAATTTATCCCCCACTTAGTACTCCATATCTCTCTGATTTTGATTTGCATAACTTTTCTTCCTATCTTGATCCACCTTAATTCTACTATAGATCAATTTTACCTTGTCGACCATATCTTGGATCAATTCTGAGCCTTCAACAATCCTTAACCCCTCCTCATCCCAATACAAAGGCGATTGGCACTTTGTTTCATACAATGCCTCATATTGAGCCATACTAATGCTACTGTGATAGTGATTATCATAAGCAAATTCATTGAGAGCCACATATTCATCCCAGGCTCCTTGAAACTCCAAAACACAAGCTCTAAGCATATCCTCAATAGTCTTAATTGTCCTCTCACTCTGTTCGTCTGTCTGAGTATGAAAGGTTGCACTAAAGTTTAACTTTGCACCCAATGTTGTCTGTAAGCTACCTCATAATATATAAGTGAATTTGGGATCCCAATCAGACACAATAGACAATGAGACTCTGTGTAATCTCACTTTCTTGTTAACATATCTCCGAGCTAACTGATCTAGTTTATTTTTCTCCCTCACAGGTAAGAAATGGACTGATTTTGTTAATATGTCAATGACTACCCATATGTCGTTGTGTTGCCTTAGAGTCCTCGACAAACCTACTGTAAAATCCATAGTGATCCTCTCCCATTTCCACTCCGAAATAGGTAAGAACTGTAACTTCCTAACTGGTGCCTGATGCTTAGCCTTAATCTGCTGGCATGTCAAATACTTAGCAATATACTCAGCCTTTTGCTTCTTCATCCCTGGCCACCAAAAATGTTGATTCAATATGTTATATATATTGGTAGGACTAGGATATATAGCATAAGCTACCATGTGAACTTCCTCAACCCTTTCCTTTCTCAAATCATCAACATCAGGTACACATAATTTCTGCCTCAAATATAAGGTGTTATCTCTCAACCCAAACTTAGAATTCAAATCTTATTTTAACCTCTCAATAAGCTTCATTAATTCTAGATCCTTGCTCTAAGCTTTTTTATCCTCTTATGTAGTATCGGCCTATGTTTTATAGTAGCTAACAATGCTTCATCCTTTCCCAAATTGAACTCAACATTTAATGTTCTCAGTTGTACTAGCCTTGGTAACCTCAAAGTTTGAATATCTGCTACACTACTTTTATATTTCCTGCTCAATGCATTAGCTACCACATTAGCTTTTCCAAAATGATACTCTATCATGCAGTCATAATCTTTAAGCAATTCAATCCACTACCTTTGTCTCATGTTTAACTCTTTCTGACTCAACAAATATTTCAAATTTATGTGGTCGGTGAATATCTGAAATGTTTCACCATATAAATAATGTCGCCAAATTTTCAAGGCAAAGATTATTACAGCTAGCTATAAATCATAAACTTGGTAGTTAAACTCGTGAGATCTCAACTGTCTTAATATATATGTAATCACTTTGCCATACTACATCAAAACACATCCTAATCCCTAGTAAGAAGCATCACTATATACTTCATATCCTCCAGATCCAGATGGAATTGCTAACATTAATGTTGTAGTCAATTGGTAATTTAATTCCTCAAATCTCCTTTGACATTCATCAGTCTATCGAAAAGGTACATTCTTCTTCAGAACTTTGTTAGAGGGGTTGAGATCAATAAAAACCCCTTAACAAACCTCCTGTAATATCCTACTAATCCACGAAAACTCCGAATCTTGGATACATTCTTCGGGGCTTCCCACTTCATCACTGCTTCAACTTTCTTTGAGTCCACTTATATACCCTATCCAAACACTATGTGACCCAAAAATATTACTTGATCAAGCCAAAATTCACACTTACTGAACTTGGCATATAACCGCTTCTCTCTCATTATCTGTAAGATTAACCTCAAGTGCTCAAAATGCTCTTCTCTATTTCTGGAGTCAACCAAGATATCATCAACAAACGCAATCACAAAATGATCTAGATAAGGCTAAAATACCTTATTCATCAGTGCCATAAAAGCTGTCGGAGCATTAGTCAATCCAAAAGGCATCACTAAAAACTCAAAATGCCCATATCGAGTCTTAAATGCAATCTTCAATACATTAGCTTCAGTAATCTTCAACTGATACTACCTTGATCTTAGATCTAATTTAGTGAGCAACTTAGCTCCTTGTAGTTTATCAAGTAGATGATCAATGCTCGATAATGGGTACTTGTTTTTTACTATCGCCAAATTCAAATGTCTATAATCAATGCATAATCTCAAGGTCCCATCTTTCTTCTTTACAAATAATACTAGAGCTCCCCTAAGGTGACTTACTGGGTCTGATGAAGCCCTTGTCTAATAACTCTTGTAACTGAGTCTTAAGTTCCTTAAGTTCCATAGGTACCATCCTATATGGAGGAATCGATATAGGAGCAGTACCTGGAACTAAGTCAATCATAAACTCCATCTCCTTGCTAGGGGTAAACCTGGTAATTCAGTCAGGAATACATCCAGGAAATCCCTAATAATAGGAATATCCCATACAGTTTGCTCAGTTCAAGTATCAGTTACATAGGCTAAGTAAGCCTCACATCCACCTCGAATCTGTCTGAGAGCATTCATTAAGGAAATTAATCTGGATAGTACTGCTTGACTAACACCTCGAAATATCACCATTGGTCGATTTAGAGATTTAATGATCACCTCTTTAGTATAGCAGTTCATCATGGTCCTATGTGTAGAGAGTCAATCCATACTTAGGGTAATATCTATCTCTCTCAATTGCAAGACTATCAGATCAACTTTCAACTTAGCGTGATCAATATTACACTCTTTACATACTTCCCCAATTACCATGGTACTGCCTACTAGAGTTCTCACTACTAAGCCACATTTTAACATCTCTCTCTCATAATGCAGTTTATATGCCAGATGTGGTGTGATAAATGAGTACATAGATCTTGGATCTAACAATGCAAATGCCTCAAATTGAAAGACATGTAACCCACCTGTAATGACATCTAAGGAGTCCTGAGGCTCCTATTTAGTAATGGCATAGATTCTGGCCTAGGACTATGATTGATTACTTCACACCTTAGCTCTGGCAGTAGGATTCTATGTCTATCTTTGTCTCTCTATCCCACTCCACTAGCTCTACTCTGCTGGATAGTCATTTTAGTTATTGTTCCTCCTCTCACTCCCGGCTGTACTCCAACAATAATAAGAAAATCTCTAATCTGATGCTCAAAAGAGCCATAATGGATACACGCTCGTGATAGCTTCTAACATTCACAACCATGTCTCTTCCCACAATGCTTATAGCTAAGCATCTGTGGTGGTTGCTTGCTATAAGTCTACCCTCCTAATGCTTGATCTCTACCAGAATAACCAAAATCGCCTCTCGGCCTAAACCCTTATTGTCTCGATCTCAGCTAATATCGTGACAGTCTACTCTAGCATTTATTAAATCTTCTACCAGAATCAGCTTAAAACTCTCCAGCCCTCTTCAATCTGAACTCTTGCCTGTACTAACCCATTCATCCTTTAGTAACTACTCAATTCTGATGGAAGCAACTCTCAGTTTAAGGAAGTTGCTCAAGTTGGTAATTACCAACCTCATTATAATTTCCATATTCAACCCATCTTTGAACCGTCTATATTTGTCTTCCTCATTCGAGATCAAGGCTATAGTATACCCCATCAATTCATTGAAACACACTTCATACTCAGTTATAGTGAGATTCCACTATTTCAAATCGAGAAACTCCTTCATCTTTCTATGCATGTATATCTTTAGCATGTAATTCTCTTTAAAGACCCTCAAGAAGTCTTCCTAAGATAGTTACAGGGTTAGATAGAGCTACCTAAGATAGTCTTCCACTATTGATAGGCTCGGCCTTATAGTAACGAGACTACATATTAAAACTTATCATCAGACTTATAGTCCGTTTGATTATATATTTTCTACATTCTTTCCAACCAACTCTCTACCTCAACAGGGTTTGTATTTTTGTAGAAGTCCATAACCCCTACTTCCTAAGTTTATCATATCTCCTCTTTCTCCTCTTAGGAGCTCTCTAAGGCACTTTTTTCAAACTGGGACATTGGAGACTCCCTATTGACTCCTATTAACTCAAGGTCAGTTGACTATAAGACTTGGTCTCCTATAGCGGATGACTTATAAAAAGCAACAATTGTGATCATTATATGAATCTCTCCCTGGATGTTATGTAAAACTACTCCTATATGTCCCTAAGGATGCTAAACTATGCTTTGATACCAAAATGTAACATACCACAACCATAGAGCATATACCTGGCATACCAGAGTATATCCAAGCACATACCCTACGAAAATGGAACGTTAGAGCAATCACATTATCTTAATTATGGCAACACATACATCACACACAATTTCAAATTTGGTCAATCTTTCCCATTTCATTCATAAACATAAACATTCATTATGTCGTTACAACACTTAACTCATATATATATATATACATTATATAGCATATGCAAGTTTACAATCCTATTCAAAAAGTCCAACATGAAATGGGATACTAGATCTAAATTCTTCAGTGTTACCTGACCAGACCTTTGAGCCATTTTGTCCTCAAAACATAGGTACTAAAATCACTTTATGAGCTAGAACTCCTTTAGACTTGAAAAACAATGTTGTAATTTTGATGAGTTTGCGAACTCAGTGAGTGAACCATCATCGATGTGCTCACTCATGTTAGAATATAACAACAAGCATATGGTCCAGTTTACTAAGTACATCATACAAATAAGCAATTCAATCATATCATATTCAATATCGATTCAAAGAATTTAGTATATTACCTCAGTTCAATAAGGCACATCAAAACAACCATTCATTATATATAAAGATGTATATGTGACTCAACTTCATTTTTATATGTTGTTACTAGTGCCTATACTATCTCGTACACTTTAGTCTGATTCTTCAAACATCAGGCATATGGTACTAAAGTGGGAGCTACTATATAAGCCTGTACTTGACTAGATGCATCTAAGGCATCGGACTATTAGAACGGCTACATGAAATGAAAATGACGTATTAGATGGTGGCTATAACACTCAGAACACTAAAAGCGATGATGATAGTTTAAAGGAAGTTAGGTTAGCAGGGATAAGTTTATGTTCCAATAGGAGCTCTGTTGCCTACAATTACAGATGAAGTATAAAGGGATCACCATAATATACAAAAGCAATAGCTAGGAATGATCCACATTAAGAGAATTTAATGGCACTTGAGTGTCAGGATGACTGCTTAAATAGCACAAGCACCCCTAGCATGTTGTTTACAACCTCACATCTAGATCAGCAAAACATTGTCTGGTTAGAAAGATATATACAATAAACTTTAAGAGTGCAACATTCTATCAAAGAAGGAAAACAATATCTGGAAAAAAATGTAACAGTTAGAGATCCCATTTTTTCTTTGATAGTGAAATTCATAAATTGATTAATGTAATTCTAAGTGTTTTAATAAGAAAAAGATTTCAATTAATTAACCTAAAGTTAGGTTTCACTAGTGTTGATAAAGATATTAGCATAATTAAGAAATTTTGATGGTTCAATGAATATTATATTAAATTGATTAGTGAAATTATGATTGCATGAGATGTTGTAGGGAGGATATAAATTCTAAGTATTGTTGTTTTATTGATTGATTTTTCATTCTTTTTCCATGTTAGATCATTTAATCATGTTAATTGGCCATATTTTATTTTATTTTATTTTAACTCTAATTCATCAATATTACCTTAATTATCTATTAGATAATAGGGAAAGAGTTATTACTATTACTCATATTCTTCTTAAGATTCAACAACAACAACAACAACAACAACAACAACAACAGCAACAACAACAACAACAGCAACAACAACAACAACAGCAGCAACAACAACAACAACAGCAACAACAACAACAACAGCAGCAACAACAACAACAGCAACAACAGCAACAACAACAACAACAACAACAACACAACAACAACAACAATAGTCATCATCATCATCATCAACTTCTTGGTGAGTTAATAAGCTTGAATCTAAAGTATCAACTCATCCCTAACCAAGAATGAGAATGAAAATTTGGTTTACCTTTTCTTTAAATGCAAAATAACTTAAAAATTTAGAGTATTATCACAAGCTTATATAACAAAAATATTACATTATAAGACTAGTTAAGTATTATTCAATAGTATAACTAACAAGAAGAAGAAGGATAATGATTGGATAGCCTTTAAGATAACATTTTGTAATTCAATATATAGGTTTGGATAGAGAGAAATAGGAGAGTTTTCAAGCAATCTATGACTTAAGATTAAGTTCAAACATCATCCATTCTATAAGTACTAAGGGAACATCTCATAATCTTCTTGCTAAACCATGTTAAACACCCTGTTGATTAACAATTGGAGGATTGAAGATCATACTCGTTGATGGAATCTTGAAAATAACTCTAAAAAGCTAAAATTAAAGATTTAATACATTGTAAATGAGATACAATACAAGTTTACCCTTATAAAGTTATAGACTAATGATTCAATATAAAGTAGCCTTGCTTGTAATCTCTTACACTAAAAGTTTTTATCTTTAACAGTATTCTTTAATTTCTTTAAAAAAGATCTTACCAGGTTACCTTATTCAACTTTTTATAATCTATAAATGTTCTATAACGCATTATTATTTTAGTGGGTATAAACTAATTATTTTAATTATTTATAATAGTTATACCTCCCTTTTTAGCAAATCAGTTGGGCTAATATAACCTATTCACTATCAAAGATAGGATAGATTATCCTAACATCAAGTAGTTTTAGCATCTTAAAAATTCCTTCATATTGGGATTCATCTTTGGTGCTTAATAGAGGGCTTATAATCATATTCCAATATCTTCCTATTTATATAAGTTGATGGATTCATGCCTTTAATTTCATCAATAGTATACTCTATAACATCTTAATGCAATCTAAAAACTTCCAATAATTTGTTAGTTTTAAATTCACTTAGAATAGCGTTTATAATAATTGGATAACTAGAATTAAGTCCAAGTAATTCATAACTAAGAGTGGAAGAAATAAGTTTAAATTTTACCTATGGGGGTCTTCTTTTTCCTCTCATTACTTGGGGAGCTATCTTTCACTAGACATTCTTTAAATGGATAATTTAAGTTATACTTAGCTATCTCCTCCCTTATTGACTAGTTAGTCATGTTAGTCCTCTATAAAGAATTTCTAAGGACATTTAATAGCATTAGTTAAATTAAACTCAACCCTCTTATTACTGACACTCAACGAAAGCTTTCCATTCTTCACATTGATAATGACTTTAGTGGTGGCAAGGAAAGACCTCCCAAGGATGATGGGAATTTGAATATTCTCTTCTATCTTTAAAGTAATAAAATTAGCAAGAAAAAGAAACTTACTAATCTTTACAAGTACATCCTCTAATATACCTAATAGTTACTTTATATAATGGTTAGCCAATTGTAAAGTAATGGTAGTAGGCTTCAGATTTCCCATCACAAGCTTCCTAAAAATGGATAAAGGTATGCAAATTGCACTTATTCCTAAATCACAAAAAGCATGGTTGGATGACATCACCAATAACATAAGGAATAGGAAAGTGCCAAGATTTGTTAGCTTAAGAGGTAAATTATTTTGACTTACAACAATGCACACATCATTCAAAGACACAATTTCATAATCCTTAAGCCTTCTTTTGTTTAATAATATCTCCTTAAAAAACCTGGCATAGAAGGGCATTTGTTCTAAAAACATCACAAATTATTTGTCTATTTTTATCTTATTTAATCTTTAAGGAAATTGATAAGTGTAAATTGCATTGTGTTTTAAGGCATAGTTTGTTACGTGTTTAGTTGTTAATTCAATCATTTAATATGTGTTTAGGATAGAATTGTGTTAGTTTGATAATTATTTATATTTTAAGTGTTTATAGGTTAGCATAACTCTTTGAGCTGGATTGATATGTTTTTGAGGTACCTTGACATGTTTGCTAGTGTTTCAGGGTCAACATCAAAAAACCGAGAAGTTTTGGAGCCAATCAGGTCAAAACAGTAGCCAACGCTCGTTGCATATTAGGCCACAATCATGATAGAAGCACTAGAGTTAGCCCACAATCATGGCCTATGTGCCAAAATTATGGCATTTCACGATTATAAAAGAAGGCTCAAAGGTGGCCCACGATCATGGCCTTAGGTAGACATGCAGACACTCAAAAACATAAAGTTTCAAGGATTTTTTGGACCTTTCGGACCTTAAAAAATCTTAAGGCTGCTTAGAATACAAAAGAATATTTAAAGAATAAGAAAAGAGGCATAAGGAAAGCTTTTGCATCAGCCACCTTGAGAAACCCTAGAGAGAAATTATCGAGAGATACAGGAAGAGAAGAAGGAAGAGAGAAGAGGAGAAAAGGCTGACTCAACGTACATCCCAAATCAGAAATTTCCTAACGTCGCTCCCTTCCATCATCCACTTAGATTGTATTTCCCATTTAATTTCAGTTTTATTATTATATGGAATTGGAATAAATAGTTGATGATAGGATCGAGAATATTGATGATGTTCTAAACTCGCCTTCAAAGTTTTATACTTGAATTAATGAAATTTGATTGTTTATGTTTTTATTGGATTTGTTGCGATTTAATTTTGTGATTGCATAACTCAATAAAAAAATAAGATGGTAAATCGAAAGAAAAATGATTAAATTTGGCTAACAAGAGTAAGGTGATTTAATAGAAATTAGAATTAAATCAAATCGGTAAATTATGCAAAGAGAGATCTTGCATAGGTTTCTAATAGTTTATTAGAGAACTTTAGAACTAATTAGGGTTTTAGATAGGTTGTAAATTGAGAGATTGCAGACCTTCATAATCTAATTAAAGTTTATGAATAGGGTTAATGGTTATAACTTAAGAGCTAATAATCAACCCTAGGATCGTCTGGAACCAACAATCTAGTAATTCATAATCAATTTTGTTAGAATTAAGGATAGGTAAAATTTTCTTTTTTTCAATTAGTAATTTTCTTAGGATGATTCTTGGTAGTGTTGTAATTTCTTAGTAATTAGTATTTCTGTGATTGATTCTTAATTTAATTTGATTGATTGAATTTAATTTTCATTTTAGTTAGTTACATCTTGAATTTTTTATATTAGATTTTGGTCATAGATTTTAGGATTAGATTATCCCTCCTGGTGGGATTGACACCTTAGTTACTACGCTAATAGACAATGCGCTTGTGGGTTATTGAGGTTTATTTTTAAAACTTACATAAAACTAACATCCGATCAAGTTTTTGGTGCCATTGTTGGGGAGATGACTAATTTAGTTTTTGATTCTAAGGCTTTTTCCCCTTCTTTTCCATAAAAATTGGGCATAAACTAAACAATACATCAACTTGGATATCACTAGAAAACAATGGGGAATCTTAAGAGATGAACGCTAAGAACAGATACAAAGAACGATCATGGAAGATATATATTATAGGGAGCAAAGGACTCTAGCAATTTTCAATGAGTCCCAATTTAGTTTGGGAAATCATCATCCTTATATGAACCTGTACACTTCGGGCTAGTAGAACCACCTATATTTCTATTGGTCCACTAATGCAAGTACTTACATAGGACATCAAAACCTATTTGAATTTTAGCAAGACGAGTCCAATTTATAGGATTCTAAATTCGACAAAATCATGGATAATCTAGCAGACATGGAAGAGAACCAAAAGAGATTGGAAAAGCAATTTGATCAAGTAACAAAAAATCATGCTGCTTCTATTTATAACTAAGAGATTCGAATAACACAGCTTTCCCATAAATTTTGTAAGAGAAATGAGAAAGACTCTCTAATCAATCTGAAATCACATCAATGAGAGCAATATGAGGCTATCATCCTTAGAAATGGGGAAGAACAAGAAGAACCAGTGGAAGACCATGTTGAACCCTATCTTGTAGAAGACCAAGAGATGAGGAAAGAGGATGAAGAAAAGAATGACAACTCTCCCTATTTTTCCTTAGATATTGGTAGACTATGCTTGACCATCGAAAAAACTTAGGTAGGTGTCCATGAAGAGAACCTAATCATTCGGATCAGTGATGACCAAGTGACATTCAATATGAATGATGTATTAAAGAATTCGGAGGAGGGTAACACATTTTAAAAAATGATGCATTCAAATCTTTTAAGGAACAAGAGGACAAAGAATAGTTAACAATGGACATCAAGTTTGAAGAAGCTATAGAGGTATCTATTCAAGAAGCTAGAGAAGAAGAGGAGATGAGGGTAAATGAGGAAGAAGCAAAAAGATACAACTCGCCCTCCTACTAGGCAACCGATGGATTTCATGGAAGATTTAGGGAGTTTTGTTATTCTCTATTTTGTTAGCAGTTTGCTCAAAAAAAGGATATTAACGAGCTTAATTGGTTTTCATAATTTTATCAATATTGCCCTTTTGATCATTTTGCAATTTGTAGCTTACTTACAAGCTACAAAATTGATGTTGAACAAAAAGGGTGAAACTAAGCTGCTCATAATTGATCTTGGTTGAGTTTCCAATGATACAAGGTTAAACTAATGACTATAAATTAGCATATTTATGGTAGATTTAAATTGTTATGTGATTAAAGTTGTTTCATTCCCATAAATAAATATCAATGATTCGGAATGTATTGCCCTACTAATTCTCTTACTCTCTCTTAATCAATTATAAGATAGGAAAGCACGCTTGGCATCAAGCACATTTGGCATCCAACTGCCACCTTCGACACAATCCCCACCTCCATCATCGTGAGGCTTTGTTTGTAACCCTTTCTTTTTAAATTTAGTCTTTAATTTTGTTTTTGTTTTATTTTATTTTATGTTTCTTCCTTCCATGGGTGTTTGTTTGTCTGCTTCTCACATTAAAGACAAAGTGTTATTCAAATGTAAGGAGGGTTGTATATTTTGTTTTGATTGTGAATTTTGCATATTGTATGATAGTTTGTTTAGGTTGCATATTGTGAATTGTGTCAATTTTATTTTGTTTGCTTGAGGACAAACAAACATTTAAATGTGGTGATATTGATAAGTGTAAATTGCATCGTGTTTTAGGTCATAGTTTGTTATATGTTTAGTTGTTAATTCAATCATTTAGTATATGTTTAGGTTAGAATTGTGTTAGTTTATTAATTATTTATGTTTTAAGTGTTTTATCGGTTAGTATAAGTCTTTGAGCTTAATTGTTTTATTTTTGAGGAACCTTGATGTATTTGCTAGTGTTTCAAGGTTAATATCGAATAACGGAGAAGTTTCAGAGACATTAGGGCTGAAACAATGGCCCATAATCCTAGCATGTCAGGCCATAATCATGATAAAAGCAACAAAGTTAGCCCACAATCATGGCCTGCATGCCACAATTGTGACCTGTAGGTTATACAGTTATGGCCTAAATCAAGCAAACATTTAGACACTCAAAAATGTCAAGTTTTGAGGGATTTTTTAGACATTTCATACCCTAAAAATACCCTAAGGCTGCTCAGAACACGAAAGGATATTTAAAGAATAAAAAAAGAGGCATATGGGAAGCTTTTGCATCAGTCACCTTGAGAAACCTTGGCAAGAAATCATTGAGAGATAGAGGAAGAGAAGAAGGAAGAGAGAAGAGGAGAAGAAGCTGACTTGACTTACTTCCTGGATCAAGAGTTTCCCGACGTCGCTGCCTCCCACCATCCTTTCATAATGTATTTCCTTTCTAATTTTAGTTTTATTATTGTATGGAATTGAAATAAATAGTTAACAATATGATTTAGAATTTTAATGATGTTCTAAACTCACCTTCAAAGTTTTAATCTTGAATTAATAAAATTTGATTGTTTATGTGTTTATTGGAGTTGTTTTAATTTAATTATGCGATTGCATAATTCAATACTAAACTAAGAGGATGAATCAAATGAAAAATGATTAAATTGGGCTAACAAGAGTTAGGTGATTTAATTGAAAGTAGAATTATATCAATAAATTATATAAAGAGAGATCTTGCATAGGATTCTTATAGGTTATTAGAGAACTTTAGAACTAATTAGGATTTTAAATAAGTTGTAAATTGAGAGATTGCGTCTCCGTAATCTGATTAGAGTTTATGATTAGGGTTAATGGTTATAACTTGAGAGAGAGTAATCAACCCTAAGATCATCTAGAACCAACAATCCTATAATTCATATTCAATTATGTTAGCATTAAGGATAGGTAAAATTTCCTTTCTCTCAATTGGTATTTTCCTTAGGTTAATTATTGGGTGTGCTGCAAGTGCTTACTAATTAGTATTTCTGTGACTGATTCTTAATTTAATTTGATTGAATTGAATTGAATTTTTGTTTTAGTTTGTTGCATCTTGAATTTTCTGTATTTGATTATGGATTTAGATTTTAGGATTATATTATCCCTCCTCGTGGAATCGACACCTTAGGTACTACACTAATGAACCGTGTGCTTGCAAATTATCAAGGGTTATTTATTAAAACTTACACATAACCAACACCCAATCAAAAATGGTATTAACATCTTGAATGGTGTAAAAGGAATGTATTTAAGTTCCTCTCTCTCTTCTCCTTTATCCTTATCAGTATCAACTTTCTCACTTGGTAAACTCTTTCTCATTTTCTTTCCCATTAATAATATCTCTCATCTTAAGGTCCTTTAACAACTTACAACTCCTTAGTCTCATTTGGCAACCAGTAATGAAGGAATCAGAATGAAAAAGTGAGAAAGGGAATAAAAAAAGGAATTGGAATATGAATGAAATTATTGATTATGCCATTTTGGTATGGTATTAAACAAAGATATACTAAAGTTATACTAATATTTAGTATTAATATTTAAAAAAAGGTAATGAGAAAATTTTTTCCACCTATTTAGTTATTATTTGATTTATTTTGTAAATAATTAATTAAAATATTTTATATTTTATAAATATTTAATCAAAAATTTCAATGCTTTATAAAATTATTAATTTTTAAATAATTATAAATGATTTTTATGATAAGAATAAAAGTATTAATAAAACAAAATTAAATAACTGATGGTAATATTCAGATAAGAATCAATATATTGATAATTTTTTTAAAAAAGTTATCCTGATAATAACATGATAATATTCTAATAATATTTCCTATCTTTTATTCTCGATGTTTGATTCTAGCTTATACCCACTTCCCCTTGAGGAATAAAAGTCCAAGATTGTTTAAAATTCATTCCTACTTTGTCATTCTCTATTTTATCAATTACTAGTAACCAAACAACCAAAAGTTAGGAATAAATGTTTCCCTACCATTCCCACCACTTTATTGCTGCTTACCATACAAGAACTTAATTTTATACCCTTTTAATGCTTTCTAAGGTTTTGGAGTTGTCTAGGAAGTTGATCAAATGGTATAACATATAGCTTATTGAACAATCTATGCTTATAACATTTTTTTATTGCTTGTTGCTTACAATGGTGTCTACCTTAGAGTTAAGCTATGAGCAGTTAAATGTCCTAGGGATTTAAAAATATCATAAGAAAGGTTAGGTTTTCCAACATAGTTAACCATCATATAATCAAATTGTTGGACCCCCAAAAATTTTCAATTATTTATTCATGTTATAATTATTTATTTATTAAATTGTTTCTTTATTTTTAAAATTGGGTCCATTAATTTAGTGAGCATAAGTAGTAATTAGAAATTAGAATAGAAAAGGTAGGATTGAAATAGTAAGGGTGTATTAATGAAGGGCATTTTTGGAAGATCACTTAAGGATAAAGATCATAAGCATTACAGGAAGGGGTAAAATGGACATTTTTATACTCATTAAGGGCATAATTGGAAAGAAAAGTGTTGTCTTGCATTTGGAAAAAGAAGAAAATGTGAGTAAGGTAAGAAGAGAAGAAAAATACAAGGAGAAGAAGAGAAGGAGAGAAAAGAAGAAAAAGTTAAGCTAGGGTTTTAATTTTCTTAGCTTTCAAGAGAGATCTTGAAGAGTTTGAAGACCTGGAATCTAAACAAGTAAGTATAAGCATTAAACCTTCTTGATTTGTTGAATGAAACATATTTAGTGATAGTTAGAAGTGAAATGAAAGTGAAAATGAAGTGAATATGTGTAGGAAGTTAATGATGTATGTGTTTGTTCTATTATTAGTGTTCATGATCAATAATGGACTATAATTTGTTTATGGATGATATTGAGTTGAAATTGAGTAGAGAATAAATTGTAAATGAATTAGAAAGGATGATTTTTATATAAGATGTGTTAGGTGTAGATGTTGGATGTGAAAAAAATCTAGAAAATGGGATGAGGGCTAGAAATTTTGTAGGCTTCTGGAAAAGTTCGTCGCGTCGAAACCAACTTTTCTACATAAACATATTTTGGTATTTTGATGATATCTTATTGTGTAGTTATCTGAATGGAGTGGTTTTTAATTTGAAGTAAACTAGAGACATATGGTTACAATTTGTCTGAAGAGATCAAGTTTTAATTCAGTCTCTAAGAATTCCAATTTTTAGATGGAAGTTAAGAACAAAATATTGTGTTAGTATAAGAGTAGTCTGAAAATGTTTGAGGAATAACTTTCAAATTTTCGAACCAAATTCATGATTTTGGTGTAATCAGAAACTTAAGACAATCGGGAACATTTTTCTAGAAGAAAGTGTTATCAAATTTCTTCCTTCACCTTATCAGAATGATCATGGAAAATTGACCCGAAGGTATAGATTTTGAAAAGAGGAAGGGCACAATTGAACTTGGATTTTCAAGCAAAATTAGGTGGTTAATGTATTTATAGTTATTGTGTGATTAGGAAAATTCTTACCTATGTGTGTGTATGTCTAAATTGCTTGATTTCTTTGAATGGTTGTCAAGATTTGATAATGTATGATGATTTGTGACTAGGTTATACCTTGAAAGAGGTTTTAACCTTTTGTCTAAATGAAAAGAAGAAAAAGAATATGATGAAAGGTTTTGAGCATGAATATGTGCTTTTGTTTGGGCAAGAGTGGAGCCATTTTGTTCATCACATGCATATTGAATAAAGCTTCTCTCGGCTGTCCGCTTGTGGCATATAAGCTCCGAAAAATGGACTCATTTTATTAATGGTGTAAACTTCAGTTTCTCCGTTTTGTTTTCATGGAACCCTCAAGCCATTTGTTGTGCATTGCATTTGATTTATGAACATGATGAATAATTGAGTGTTAAGCATGGATGGTTGGATATATGATATGTTCTAAGTGATGAAATGCCTAATTTTGAGTTTTGGAGCTAGAATTGAGAGTGCTTGAATTGC
>JANIJH010000001.1:30329456-30341225 GCA_024520975.1 Erythroxylum areolatum | reverse complement strand
CCTATAGTTTTACCAAGTTAACAATGAAAAATAATGCATCTTCTAAAGAAGAGTGATTCACGTGTATATCAGGGGCACACTCGATCGGCAATACGCACTGTTCTTATGTGGAGGACCGCTTGTACAATTTCAACTACACAACAAAACCAGACCCGACCATGAACCCAGAATTCGCAGCTAAATTGAGAAAACAATGTCCACCCAGAACCAGAAATAACCAAACTGACCCAGTGGTTTTCCTCAATCCGGATTCTGGTTCCACATACAGATTCGCGGGGACTTACTTCAATAGGGTAAAATCCCACAAATCTGTTCTCGCTATTGATCAGCAGTTGTTATATAATAAAGACACAATACAAATTGTCAATGAATTTGCGGATGGGGCTGATGGTTTCGAGGACTTCCGGAGGTCATTTGCTCTATCAGTGAGTAGAATGGGGAACATCAATGTTTTAACAGGAAAAGCTGGAGAAATCCGGCAACATTGCAGATACACTAACAAGAACAATCCTTACAAATCCTAACAGACATTAAACCTTGAAAGGATGGATTGGTCATAAGCGTACTGGCTGCTATGCTAAAGTTACAAAGCATTGTTTTCTTTTGGGAATAGAGGAACAAATTAGTAATAACATGTATAACATTCCAATTGAAAATAAAGATTACATATATGTTGCTCAGATTATATCAAACAGTTGGAACAACGTGGATTTATTGGCCAACTCTCAAACATACCGTGTTCTCTTTGAACTTCATATGAAGATGAGGAAGTTAGATCAAAATTGTCAATACACTATTCACTGTAAATGTATAGTACAATGAAATTTAGTATGTGAAAAAGATGAATTGTATTTTCCTAACCTTTGCGTAGCTCAATAACCCGGACCAGTTTGCTTCAGGAAGAAGTTCGTGTCACCCATTCTTTCTACTGGGTCAAAAAGGAAGAAATAACTGTAAGATAATAACTTAAAAGCAAAAAGAAAAAAAGGGAAGGCGGGTGGTACACTTAGACATCCACTCATATACATGCTATCGCTAAATAAAATAATATGAACTGTTCCAATTGAACGAATCAACCACATTCATCAAGAATGCTGGAACAATTTACAACGTAGTCAAGCTTCGTTTAATAAACCATACAAATTTAAATTAACTTGGCTGGAAATGTCAAAATTCCATTCAGATGAATAAAGCAATAAATTTTATTTTCTTAGATTAACTTATAACATTTTAATCAGTTCAAGTGAATAAAATTCATACAAATATGAAGTTTATTTTAGTCAATCGTGACTAGCACATTTTACATTACAAACCCAACAGAGCATATATCCTGCCCAATCCCTACCAAACTACTGCAAAAAAGAAAAATCAAAGACAAAAAGACAGTATTCAGGAAATTGCAGGCCAGAAATGATATTCAAATTGAAAAAAACATTTTTTTTATATGTGGATGATCCTATTTCAACGTAGGATCACACCAATAATGGACAGGAATGAGGAGAATAATTCTTGACCTCGTGGCAAAGCTCTTAAAATAAACGGATTACTATTCTTCTCAGTACCAATGATGGCCCTAATGAAACCCAAAATATTATACTGACAACTGATCCTGATATCAAAGCCATTCTTGCATTCATTACAGCTCCCGTTAACCAGAAGGTTTCACCTTATCATTTTCGTTCATCCTTAGACCCAATATCATGCAAGAGTGGTATCCCAAGAGTAAAATTTGACTCATGACCAACCAGAAGAAATTGAATCGAATAGATACACACTACTAAAAGGATACAAGTGACAGTGGCTAACAATGAAGTATATGTGACTTGAAACTTTCATCACATCAGGCAATAGTAGGAGCAATAAATAACCAAAGAACAGTAGTTACCTCAGTAAAGATTAAGGAGATAAAGGAAGAACAAGAACTGAACAAAGTCTTCGACCAGCAACATTGCTAATCTTTTAACAACTCCATCCTAAAAAATTCACACAACAAAACTCTGTCCAGCCAAACTCTTAACTTGCTCCGAACGTAAATACCAACTCAGAATGCCAGAGTTCTGCCTCTGACAGCAACTGTACACAGAAGGTTATTCACCCTTCTGAGATGGGCTTTTGCTTTTGATTAGCTGCCTCAACAAGAAAAAAAAAATCACCTCATAATGAGCAGAGCATGAAAAAGAAGATGACATTACAACCCTATGAAGTAAACAAATGAAGAAGGGTTAAGAGAGCTGCTTTAGCACAATCATCAGGTAACTATTAAAAAAAAAACCTCACTTTGTAAAGGTACTTCTTCCGTAGTTTGACAGCCATGCGTATGCACCGTTTGACGTGAATCTTTAGCATCTTATCATTGAAAACCTGTGTTATAAGTTTTGACTGTTAAATACAAGACAAGCTTGAAGTGTATAATCTTGACAGTACACAATGAGTAGTAGTCAGTATGGAGGATCCAACTATGAACCAAGGTTTTAAGATACAGGAAGGATTCATACATTTTTCATAGGTGAAATAAAGTTTAACATGTAACTGTACATCACAGATGTGAATCAGACTCTTGTTTTAGCACCTAATCCTACATTTACCCCGCAATCTCATACAATCAAAAATGTCATACCGCACATGAAAAAAAGTTACAGACTTAAGACGGAGAACAAAAATCTTCGTGAAAAAATTGCGGTCTCAATGAAAACTAGGGGAGACTAGACACCTGACCACAACAAATAAAAGAGAAATCTTTTCTGTATCGTTCCAATTTTATCAAAACAAAGAAAAGAGCAATGATGGAGAGTCATTATCATGCTTCTGTATCGTTCCAATTTTATCAAAACAAAGAAAAGAGCAATGATGGAGAGTCATTATCATGCACCAGTCAATTATGCCATATCTAGTGCAAAAAGAACCTCAAAGTCAGATACCTGCCTTGATCATATCATCAATTGAATGTGTTTCTCTGATAATTTTATGTCGGTTAATGATAAGAATTGCTGCAACACAGAATACTGGTAGCTCATCATCTCCATTCTTAGTTGATGACACCACATTGCTAATCTGAATGCGGCCACTTTTCAACCAAAAATTTCTTGTGAGACCACAAAAATGATGGGAAGATTCTGTCTTCATTCCCAAGTGGTCAGAAGTAGAGCTCTCAACATGTCCATTTTTTGTATGTGAATCATCCTTTACAGTACCATTACCAATTTCTACAAATTCTTCTTTCATTTCCCCTCCTGAATCTGTTGGTACATGTACCATCAGAGCCTCCAGACAGTTCTCCTCTAAATCACCAGCTGTAGATTCATCAAAATCAATTGCCCACATCATCTGCAGTAAATTGATTACATTAAGTAGGCACTTCATAACTTATGATGAAAGAGGTCAGCACATACATATCAAGTATGTGTATTGCTTTTCAACTGAGGCTTAAACTATATGCCTATTTCAACAATGGAGACAAATTACTAGCAAGTTATGCTTAAAAGCTCATATGCTGGTTGTGTAATAGCAATTTTTTGCTTTTAAATTTGTTTGATCTCGATAAACATTAAAAAGAAAAACATTGGTCCATCAATTCAATAAGTCACAAGTAGCAAATCCTGGTGTAAAGCAAGAAGTAGCCAGTGGACTGCATATTATGCAGGAATGCATCAAAAGATGTCAAACCAGGAACCTTCATATAGCATATAGAAGGCCAGTAACACATTGGGCAAACTAGGGTTCTTCTATTTTATCCATCTTCAACAAAATAGATTGATGTCCAAAATGATTGAGGACAAACAATTTCCCCCAAAGTCAAGAAGAAAGGGAAGTAACTAGATTAAGCAAATCACATGTATATGAATATAAAATAATGTTCAAAAGAGACGGAAATTAATATTGAAGACTATCCCTACAGTCTTGCCAGGCTCGAAAGAAGAAAAATAGCCATGTGCAAAAGGACATAGGCATTACTTTTCTTTATTTATTTTTTTAAGAAGGCTGCCCAATAGGTTACCACTTTGAGTATTTTGTCATCATGTATTCCTGCTCCACGACATAAAAGTAAATGCAGTTCATGTATTCCATGCAGAAGAAACCTACAAGAAACACATACTTCCCACATTTGAAGAACCTCAGTGAAAGATAACTCCCGACGGAAGAGGACCATCAACATCCGGAAAGCAAAATGAAGGCTCTCAGCACCAATACGCAACAAGTGTGCAAACATTTCCCTGTCTGTTAGTTCCAAAATGTGCCACAATGCTTGCAACTGCTTCATTACCCCAGTTGGTCCTTCCATCTGAAAATTCTCCCGCTGGAGAAGAGCAAAAGAAAAAACATTTGAGGGAGGAAAACGAAGCATTTTGACTAAACATGTTTCACAAGTCTAGTAGTACCATTCTCCTCAGAAGCATTTCGAAGCACCAAAATGCATCAGCATTATCCTCAAACAGAACAACAAAAGGAGACAGCAAGTCGCTCATTCCTAATATCAGCCAATCAAACAAATAAACCATAAGTTCACAGCTTTAGATCCATACTTCAACTTTCCATCAACTAACTGTAGAACCTGACCACAAAAGGAGGTGCATTACAACCTTGGCAATAACCTGTTGCAGGATCCACCCATGCGTAAACAGCAAGGATGTCAGACATCCTTGCTAAATTTCTCTGATCTTCATAGAACTCAAGATGAGTATCCGTTCTCACAACATCAACAACTGAAGAGAAAAGTTGAAATCAGCTCACAAATCAGAAACAAAGTTCATTAAGTAGATTCATCACCTTTATTCCAGGATCAAATTGTGTGCAAAAATAAGTTACCTATGCGGTGCAGAGTCCAAAGCCATTCAGATACTCTATCATCATGAGTGACCACACCTTGTGAAGTTGTTGCTCTTGTAGGTAAGAATGATGTTTGTGGCACATCTGATATTCTAAATCCATTCATTATCTCTTTCTCTATATTGTAGGAACAAGATGCAGGTCCATGGTCATCAAATTGAACCATTTCAATTTCAGAGTTACTATGACGAGACGCACGTTGAACACTGTTATATGTAGAACCATTGGATTCCATAATTAGTTCTATGTTGTTATTAATTTCAAAACTGTGCATTCTGTCATCTTCAAATCTTAATTTTTGTTGGGTAGAAAGTTTGTCCTCTAACTCTCCATTATATTCTTCTCCTCTGTTGTCAAACAAATTTGTAACAGGTAAAGCCGGAAAATCAAAATAACTCTCTACATCATATCGCAATCCATCAGCATCTTCTCTTCTAGGTGAATTACTGCTGAATGGACCAGGCTCAGGAATAAAGTAACTGTCGAATGTTGTGCTATCTGTGCTTTCTCTCACATAGGCGAGCTCAGCAGAATCACTAGAGCTATCCCTTTCACATTCATATGATGTGCCCATACAGTTATTACCCCAATTGCTATAGTTCTCTACTGTGTTAGTAATATGAGTAGAATCACTAGGACTGATTATGCTTTCAGCTTTAGCTTGCCCCTTTCCATCATCTTTGGATGATGTCCGCATATCCATAACTTTGGACCCCACAACAAATGCAAGTTCACCAGTTCCTATGCTTGAATGCATCACCTGACATTGCTTAATAAGGTCCTTGTACCGTTCCCTGCGTGAAAGGTTTTACAAAGTAAAGACATTAAATAAAGAATTTCAGAAGTATTAAAAAGGAAAACAGAAGTTCTAACAGGCAAATGCTTCAAATAACTTGCTTAACCACTCAAAAGAGGTGCTCCATTGAAGAACAACATCACATTCAGATGCCAACTACTGCATCTCAAATCATAAATTATACACGTACAAATAACAGCTAAAAACACACACTACGTGCACAAGATCTGGACAAACGTGCTGTGCATAATTGTCAAGACATTTACAGTGACACTTCCCAGTAAAATTGAGTAATAAAATTTTTAAAAAAAATCATGGTAACTCATGAAGAAACCAAGTCTTTTATGGCCAGATGGCTTAGTGACATGCTCATAATGAGATATGAAACAATGCCTCCGTATACTGCCTTGTCATGTGGAAATAAGCCATTTTCTGTAACCCAGTACAAATTAAAATAAGAAAAAAGATAAATAGAAAAGAGAAACAAAAAGAGTGCAAGAGTAAAAAGTCCCACGGGCCATTATGTCCTCTTCCATCCCCAACAAGTCTTTTTTCCTAAATTTTCACTCACACTTCATGACCAGCAGTGAACCATTTAACTAAAAGAACACTATGCAACTCCACACTCCAATAATTTCATAAAAGACTAGGGCAACCCTGAAGAAGATGCAAAAAATACTACTAAGATTTGTTTTTGTGCCCAAGACTTCTCTAGCTGGATGCAACCTTATAAAATGTTATCTGATTATATTCAAAAGAGACAAATCTTCAATGGATAAAGCACCAGTACTTATTCCAAAATTTCTTGCTCAAGAAAATCAACATAAATAGAACACTTCCTCCTTGGTTTTCTCTGTATCCAGGCAACTCCACAATAACAAAGATGAAAAGAAGAAAAAGTTAAAAACAAAAGACTTTATAAATCTCTAGTAGAATTAAAGCAGCAGGAGAGTGAGAGAGTTAGAGAGGGAGGGAAAAAAGGCGTCTGAGATTGAAGTCACTCAACCAAGAAACAAGCTGCAAAACAGTCTTTGCTTAGATCTCATCAATCAAAAATTCTGAATGGATTTCATCAATCCAAAGTGTGTAACTTTACTTTCAAAAATGTAAACTAAAAAACTGTAAGAAGGTGCAGCAATCTCAATGACCAGAAACTAGGAGTCTTCTGAACAACAACTATCACTAGACATAAGAGAAAACTCAAAACTATGAATAAAAGAAATGCTAATTTCTGGCCATGTCTAGCTGTCTACCATGTAACATCGTCTCTTCTTTCATTTTCTAATTATACCAATGATCACCGTGCTTTGTCACAAGATGCATGAGGCCAAAAGGAATGAACTGAATGCTGGACAATGCAAATAATTCAGTGAACCAAGCCCATCTCATATTCCAATAAAACAAAATAACATCATAAAACTTCATCAGAGTAACTGTATGATTCCGTTAGTTATATTTCAGAATTGGAAGTAGACCAATACAAGGCCACAAAAGGAGTGAAAATTAAAAGTAAAGCTAATGGTTTTAGAATTTTATACCTCCGGGCTGTCCTCAATTGCCTTCGATATTCAGCAGTGCTCGTCAGTTTATAACAACCAAGCAAAAATTCCCAAACTTCAGGCCTAATAGACGGATCCACACCCTGCCAGAAAGCAAATAAAATCTTCACACATGAAAAAGAAAATCAGAAACACTTCACATGGAAGTTTAAGAGAGTTTTAATTGGATTGGTGGGAAGAAATTTTCATTCAGGACAAGCAATAAACAAGAAAAATGAATCTTACAAGGCTACCAATCACTTATTCATTGTAAGATAGGGACAAAACCAAGATAGTTAATGCATGTGTGTATGTGAGAGAGATACAGAGAGAGGTCGTGCACTGTGCTTGACAACTTGAAGCATGGTATACATCTTTTCATTTCTTATATCAACCGACAATTTGTTGTAACTACTCCAATAACCTATCAAGATTCCAAAGTATTAGCACCATCACCAGCACCAGTTACGATTAGTTTACTAGCATACCCGTGGTGAAGACATGTGAATAACCTCAGAAGCAGCAAAAAAGTGCACGAACAAACAATGATTAAATTCAGAATATGCAAACACAAAGATATGTTTTCTTTTTCCCCTCTTGAAGTATATGTTCCCTGACAGTAACGTAGATTGGATGGAAATGGAACAAACAGATCCAATATATAAATCAACCTGTGAATTAAAAACTAGAAAGGGCATACTATCTTTTACACATAGATTTTCTAACCACAAAAGAAGATCTCAAAAATATCAATTGTGCAATAGAACAAGAGAGAGAGAGATGGAGTGTGACTTAGGCACATTGGAAATAATGAAATAGCATACCCCCAAAACAATCAATTTGAGTGCTTTATGAAATCCAGACACCTTCCCATCACTATTGAAAGTTGCCTGCCACTTGTCTGGCTTAAGCATTCTGCTTAACTGTACCAATGAGAACAAGGAATCTCAGGCAATATTTTAATCACCAACATCGGAAAGAAAACTTAAATGTACAAAGAGCTCCGTCCAAATTCAACAAGCCAAACCTTCTCACAGTTCTCAAATTTTATAAACTAACATAGGAATTCACAATACGCAAGAGAATGTGAATTATTCTTAATCTCTATACTCCGGTTGTAAAACAGAAAGAACAATATGATTCTCTGCATTCAGATCTTTGGTACTTGCAAAGAAGCAAACAGCTTAGAATCACTGACTAACATCAATTAATTAGCTTTTCTATGAAATTTGGAGTCCACCACCCTGAGGTACCTTATCTAAAGAAAATGACACAGAACTATGGACTTAGCTCAACAGCTGTGGACGATAGAGAACTTCTAAGATAGTTTCATTAGTAATTTTACTCATCACTTTATGGCAATGCTGGATTGCACATCTACTTTACCTGTCTGTTTTCACTTTGATTCTGATAAATACACAGACACAAGCGAGTTCGTGTATTTGATAGACTAAGTGGGTCATCCATTAAACTTACCATCAATTTAAGCCATAAGCCATCCAATCTATGTAACAATAATCATTCAAGGAGATTGATAGATTACCCAATTACCATCAGGACCAAAAAGTTAAGGTAACAACCTAACCCAACGACAACAATTACAACAAAAAGGTCGGATCGAAGAACAAGATCAAAAAGTTAAAAAAATATGAATATGAAATGGATAGATGAGAAAGGCTTACAGCTATAACAACCTTGATTGGCGACTGAGATAGACAAGGCTCCCCAATATCTCGCACCATAGAACTCACTCTCTGCAAACTTATTGCCCCTGATTTCCCACAACTCCATTGCTTCTCTTCCCCACTTCCTCCACAATACATCTACTGCTACCACACATACAAACACACTCACAACTTTCACCTTCTCCTTGTTACTATCACCACACAAATTTAAACATCTACAACCACCAAACAACTGCCAAAATAAACAGAAACACAACACAATTAAATTTCCTTTAAAAATACGAACTTCTTAACAACAAATAGAAAAGATGAAACATTTAACTCTACAACACTAAAATTTCTAAAAAGAACTCTAACAATAAAAAATATATATATCATTTCATATCTGATCAAACAATCGAATTTGATATAAAAACCAAACGACATCGTCGAAAAATCCCTAAGAAAAATCGCTGATCGCGCAATTAATCTCAATACAAAAGCACACATAGCTAGAGATAGAAACATCATATATATGTAATGAGTACCGAAAGAAGAAAGAAGAAGAGAAGGTGATCGCTGTGAACGTGAGATGGAGGGAAGATGACAATGGAGGATCTCCTCCTCCTCCGTCGCCATTCACAATTTTCGTTTTCTCTCTCTTTTTTTTTTTTTTACTCTCTAGAGAAGGACCGTTTCCCCTCTCTCTCTCTCTCTCTCCCCGTCTTTACTCTCTAACAGTCTCATTTGTTGCTTTTTATTTCACACGTTTTTTTTTCTTTCTGATTTTTATGATTCAAAACTTAGTAATTAAAAATATTATTGTATTAAGTTAAAGTGACTGAAGAGTAATTTTTAAAATTACATATTTATGAGGGTTACTAAATAATTTCAATAAAAATAAAGATATATATTTTCAAATGACTAATTTCTTTCAGAAAGAGAGATATGTAGCATTTACTTCATCATTATGACAAATAAATATGCATGCCTACAATGAATAAGACAGACCAAATATTATATAATAAATGGAGCCTCAGCTACTTATTTTTCTTAAAGAATAGATATCTTAAGGAAGATCGTAATCTAGTACTAGTTATTAGATACGATCATGATCTTTACAATCACAAACAACATGAACACTGAACTGAGCCACTTTCTCAATTTATTTCTTATTTTAAGTAATTTGATTCTTCCAGAGACCTCAGTGTTTAATTTTTATTTGGAATTCGGAAAACCCTCAGATTTTGAAACAAAATTAGGCCTTAGATTTTCTGTACTGCTACTCTTATTATCAAAACCACATCATTTTGAGACATAAATGGGGTTGAAACTATGTTAATACCAAAAAAGGAACCTTTAAGGCTTTAACACAGGTGATATTAATGTACTACTAGAGATGAGTTCTGAACTTAACAATGAGATCATATTAAATGTTTTTAATAAATCAACTTACAAGTCTAAGCCTAAACTTAAATTGATTCGAGACTCAACATTATTTTGCTAGAAGAGTTGGACCTTAGATAGGCCTAAGTACCTTAGACTCAAACTCAATTAAAAAAGATGTTATTTTATACTTTTAATTTTTTAAAAATTTGGTGGGGTCGATCCATTGTCATCATTGTATAGTAACCATATTTTCTAGAAGCATGTAGTCCCAAATTTTGCATTAATATTATCTTGAATTTATTATGTTTAATAAATAATATATAATCATATAATGAAATTACAAAGCAAGTAAATCACAAAATAATATGCTACAGCTTTTTTTATTTCAATTATTAGTTTGGTATGATAGTAAGTATATTTCTAAGGATGATAATAATTCAACTAAAATCGGCTCAAATTTTATTAAAAACAAAATTATGTCATTTTATATTACTAGGCCTGACAACTCGAAAATTGGCAACCTTGCCAAACAGGATCCAAAAAATAGAGCCCGAAATTCAGCTTTATGCTCGACCAATCCAGACCTGACTTGTTGACTTTGAAGCCCAAGTTATTTTGTCATCCCTGTATGTTTCCACAAAATGCACCTTAGTGTTTTTTTTAATTTTAGGCTAAATTATTTCAAAATAAATATATTTAAAATTTTATTTTGTAATACTATATACTATAATAAAATACGTTTGTCTTACCATCAACACCGTTGGGAAGAATTTTTAACTATACTAAATTGGCATGTAGTACAAAAGATGGTGTATAATAATTCAATAAAATATATCATTATTCCCTATTTATGGAAAGGCGATGGAATCAATACGGTCAACATAGTCTTTTACTAGTCATTAGTGATCACGGAATGATCGTTAGTCAAAATTTATCTAATAAATAGAAGATTTCCGCGCTAACTCTGTTCCAAATTTCCACCAATTCATCTCCTTAACCAATCTAAAGCAAAGCTGTCGGTTTCTCAACCGTCTGTCCTCTTTCCATTTTTGTGGCATACTAGGTTTGATTTGTTTATAAATTACTCCCTCCTATTTAAAATAAGTGTCATTTTAGAGATATGCACATTTATTAAGAAAGCTAGTGAAATATTTGATATACTCTTATTAATTACATGTTGAATTGTCTTAAAAGTGTAGTTTGTATAATTAAGATGTGAGAAAAATTAAAAGGTAATTTTGGAAATAAAATTACAAACATGCATGAAAAATCGTGAACAACACTTATTTTGAATAATTAAAATTCCTCTAAAACGACGCTTATTTTGAATAGGAGGGAGTATATCTTAAGAGGGGGTTTGTTAACTTTCACTTTCACTTTAATTTTTTCTTTTTGCTTTTTATTTTTAAATTTAATAAAATATGTTATTTTAGTTTTTAATTTTAATTTTCTATTTTTATAACTTATAAAAAATCATAAAATTGATTTTTATTTTCTTTATAATCTAATAGTCTAAATATATTATTTAATTATTTACTATTAGTTATTAATTAAAATT
>JANIJH010000001.1:30202432-30216709 GCA_024520975.1 Erythroxylum areolatum | reverse complement strand
ATCTTTTTGTCATAGCCTTTCGCTTTGGTGCTAGTGGAACTGGAGGCATCTCTTTTCCAGAGGCCTCCCTAGCCTCTTCATTCGGAGACTCGACGTTGAATGGAATCATTGGATTATTTGACCTTTCTTGTTCCATCTAAAAACAGGAAAAAACAAACCCAACATTCAAGATCGAAATCCAAACATGTTCAGCAGCCCATCTCACCATTATATAGTAATAATTATTGAAAAGTGTAAACCACATTCGATATACAGCTCAAATCCAATTACTAATACTAAAATTTTGAGGGCCTAAGGAAATAAAACATTCACCTTTCAACATGAATATCATCTTCAAAGCCTTAACTTACACTGTCCCAAAAACTGAAGCAATCACTTTAGAAGGAATGGACATATGACATATCTGCACTGCAAACACTCCCTCACAAGTCACAGGTCTCATTGCTCATGGCATATAATGCTTGCATAGGTTAAACTAAAGCCAAAAGTACATAAACACAATCTTTCAAACAAAGCAGAAAATCAGAAAATCAATTAAAGCAGTAAGCACAGAGCATTTGATATATAACCCAATGTAAAACAATTAAACATATATAACTCAAAACAATTAAACAAGAACCAGAAAATCAGATATAAGTATATAACCCAATGTAACATAGAAACCAAACAAAGCAGTAAGCACAGAGCATTTGATTTGAGAGCCAAAAACGCAATCTTTCAAGAAGATTAGATTTTCTAGCATTCACCTAACGTCCAAGTTCAATCCAAAAGCCTTCAGAAATCACAACACGAAGCAAAATGCAGGTATAAAAATCATATAGTCAATCAACAACAGAAACTTTAACGAACTTGTTTGTAGTGTAGCTTACCTTAGGTTCAAAGCTTTAATCAAGAAGAATATATGCTGCCTTAATATCGCGGTGAATGATTTTCGAACGACCTGAATATGCATATTCCAGACTCCAGTTAGGATTATGACAAGTCGGAGACAATTTAAACTTGAAAGTTGAAACCTCTCTAGCAAGTAGCAATTAGTTCACTAAGAACACGAAGAACACGTATTATGACCTGAACAGTTAGGATTATGACCTGAATATGTATGGATCTAGCGATGGTGGAAGGCACATTTAGGAAACCCAACAGAAGAACACGAAGGACGGAAGGAGAGTAGGAGACGGCGAGATGCAGACACAAGAACGAAGCAGCAACGATCTTAGGAGAAGGCAGTGAGCAAAATACAGATCCAGCAACAGTCACATCTCCAACATCGACACCACGTTTCTGCTTCCGAAGAAGATCATCTCAGTACCTTAGATCTGATTTTTTCCTTACACAAGGTGAAGTCGTGAAGGTGAGAAGAACAGAAGTTTAGATGGTGGACTGGAGAGAAAGGCAAGTTTCGATTTAGGTTAGGTTAGATAGGAAGATGAGAAGAAGTGAAGAACTACCGAAGTTAGAAGCAAGAAGAGAAGGAAATGAACTGTGCGATTTGATTAGAAGCAAGACAAGAAGAGAAGGAAAAGTAATACCTAATTCAGGTTACTAGAAGAGGGGATAGAAGAGTTGGTTATTCAGGTAATCGGAAAAACCTGAAATTTTTTCGGCGTTACCCGACTCAACCCAAACAAATTTCGGGTAATTTTTTTACCCGAAGTTTGATATTTGTTACCCGAATTAATTCGAGCCGGGTCGAGTAATCGGGCCGGCCCGAATAATGCTCATCCCTAATCCTACCCGACTTTCTGCTTTCTTCTTCCTCTCTTTCTTTTTTCTCTCACACTCTCACTCTCTCTCTCCTTTACCGTTATCATCTTTTTTTTTAATTATTAATAATATAATATTTAAATTCATATATTAAATAATATTTATATTTTCTACAAAAAATACTTAAAATATTTTAAAATGAAAATTAAGAGGCTTCAGATTTTTTTATCTTTTAAATTGTTAATCTAAATATAACTATATTTTATTATTAATAACAATTACATATTAAGATATATATTTTATTATTGAAAATTAAATATTAAGATAAAATTATATTTTATTATTGATAATAGTAATTATTTTTATTTGATATAATTATTATTTATTATATAATAAAATTTTAATATTTTAAATACTTTGTATTATTCTTAATTTTATATTTCTATAATGTTAAAATAATCTTTTTCATATTAATTGGAGTTATTATATATGAGAGGAATATGTGAAAATAATATTAAGAAAAATAAATAAATTGTTGTTATTTTAATTTCTATTGTTATGATTTTTTAAAACAAGTTTGGTTTAAATTATATAGTATAATATTGAAAGATTATTTTTTAATTTTTAAAAAATTATTGACTATTTTATAAATTTTAAAAATTATCTAAAACGATATTTCGTATTAATTGATACCAGTATAATACCATATCAAAATCTAATGTTATACTAGGTCTAATATGATATTATTGAAAAACGGTAGAAGTAGAAAAAAAAAGAATTAACAATTATTATATAAAAAAATTAAGGTAAAAAACACCTCACATTTTCTTCCAAGCAAAGATATCGATATATGGCAATGAATTTTAATCAGTTTGACCGGTTTAATCGTAAAAATTTTAAATTGTTTAATTTTTTAGTTATATTTTTAATTTTATATTTCGATTTATTTTAATAACTAATGTTGTTAAAGCTAATAAAAAAAGACATATCAATTATTGTAAATTAATAAATTTTTATAAATTAAAAAATATATATTTATTTTTATTGCACAATTTTTTTAATTAAACATTAAATTTTTTAACCAGTAAAAATAAATTATTTAATTTTATTTCATATTTAGCTAATTTTACGAAGACAACCTTTTTAAACTTTAAATTTTTATAATTTTCATTCTTATTTTTAAAACTTAATAAAAAAATAAGAATAAAAATGAAAACAGTATCACAAAAGGAAGTGCATACTCCATTTGATTAGTTTTTCAGAAATAAGAGAGGAGCAAATAGTGATAATAAAAGGCTCTTCTTTTTCATTTTACAGAGGCCACAACAAGCAAGATCAGTCATGAAGAACAACGACGACACGAGCAACAGCAATTCAAGTTTGGATTCGAGATTCAATCAAACACTCAAAAACGTACAAGGGTATGTACAAGGAATTGTTTTGCATACTCACTCTTGCAAATTATTGGTTTTGACCATGGTTTGAGATGCCCATTTGGCGAAATGTCTCAGATCTTTCAACCTTTTATTGAAATTCCTAGATTTTAGTGTACGGAAAAATTCTCATCGGGTTGCATCATTCCAAGAACGAGCTCTTTTGTTGTTTCAGTTTTACTCTTGTTAGTTTATGCTTAGATTTGAGATCCCATTTGCTTGTGATTTCTTAATTTGAGAACTCGATGCTCAGATTTGATGGCGGGGTTGATGAGTTTGATATGATATTTCACTAGCTTTGGTGAATTTGATAAATCTATTGGCAAAGTCGCTTAGCTTATTTCCTTTTTGTCTATTCGATGAAGGTTGCTCAAAGGGCGCAGTATTCCTGGTAAAGTATTACTGACCAGGAGGTCGGATCCTCCAGAGGAGCTAAGTCCACAAGACCGTTCTCCAAGTTTTGGGAGGAGCTTTTCTGGAAATGATGCTGGAACTAGTGATCGTATGGACAAGGCGAGAGTGGTATATTGAATGTTTCAAGTTGTGAATTATTGCTTCATGTTTAGGATTTATTCCGTCAATCTTTAGCTGTTTAGATTTCTATGAGAAAAATCTTATCCGTATTGCAGGCTGAAGCTGATAGCATTAGTAATCCAAATAGTAGTCCAAGTGTCGTCAAGTTAAAAAGTACAAATTCCAATATTGAGACTATGTCAAACGAATTACAGAAGTCCGCCATGGGAGCCAGATCTACAGATTCGGCACGAGTTATGAAGTTCAATAAGGAGCTATCTGCCTCAATGATCATTTTAGGTATGTTGCTGTGTGCAGCTTTTCTATATCTTTCAGAAGCTTTTTTTTTTTTGGTTCTTTTTCCTGTCAGTACCTAGTGAAATCGATGTGCTAAAAACTGAAAACTTGTTTGTTTCTTCTATTTCATTGAAGATATGGAACACCAAGTATACAGCATTGAACAAATGAGAATTTTGTCAGTAGCACATGTTAGGTAGTAGTTCTTACAGAAACAAGCTATTGGTAATGAGCTTTGTGAGGGCAAACTGGATGTGTATATGAACATGAAGACATGGTGCTTCTGTAATCTAATGTGATATTTCACACAATTTGATGCATCCTATTTCTTTCTTTTATTTGTGTCAAACCAATGAAACAGTTGGTGCTGCATACTTTTTGCACGGTCCATTTTGTTTTTTTTAATTAAATTAGTATTTTTATCTCAATTAACGGTGGCTCTTAACATGCAATTCAGGTAGACAACTGAATGTGTTTGCAAAGAAAATTTGCTTGTGGTATCACCATTAATGGGAGTTAATCTGTATCTTCCAGTTTCACCTATATATATACTAACTTCATATGCTGAGCAATGTCATCTATTCTTTTATGGATGAAAGTATTCCTTCTTTTTCAATTTTTAATTTCTTAAATTCATATCCAGAGAGGTTGCGTGAATTAGCTTGGAGTGGCGTACCACCATATATGCGTCCAACTGTGTGGAGGCTTCTCTTGGTGCGTCTGTGCATTCAACAACATTCCCCATTCATATTTGTCCAATTTTTATGTTGCTTAATGAATTATTGTATTTGGTCTGATTTTCTTTTCATTATGATGCTAGTATAACATAACTGCTGCTCATTTTCACTGCTTCTTGTATAATGTGTGGCATCCACCACTGGAAGTTTTTCATTGTTACTCTTTGCTGATAAGGAAGTTGGATATTCATATTGCTGGTTAATTTATATCATGGGATATGTTTCATGATAAGTATAGACAATGGGGAACCTGGTCTCATGGGCACTTGCCTGTCCTGTGGACCCATATGTAAGAACAAATACGGGTTGTTTCTCTAGGAGTTGTTTTATTCTGTTTCAGCTTAGTCATCAGTACCTAGAATGTACCTGGAAAATTAAATTATGACGAAATTTGAACAGAGTTATGGAGATCTGTTCTTGTTTCATAGAGTTTCTACACTGAGATTGACTTTACAGATGTGACTCTATGATATTGGTATCACTGAGAAATGGAGTAAATATGATCTTGGATTTGAGCCTTAGTCATCTGAATTGATGTTGTAACAAGGAATCTCAGTTGACACCTAATCGGATTGCCAAATCTCAAAATCTTCATGATTTGCATATTCTGGAACAACCATGCTTGGTATCTTAGTTTTATTCATCATTTTATATTGGACCTTTACAGGCGATGTGTATCTCGTTTATACATTGTGCTTAGTATGCTTGATTGGCTGTTAATTTCAAGTTATGATAATTCTTTTAACTTGTACACTGAACAAATAGCAGCATCTTGTCATTGGGCAACCTAGGCTTTTATTATAGCTTATTTAAAATTAAAAAATAATTAACTGACAACAGGGATATGCACCACCTAATTCAGATAGAAGGGAGGGAGTTCTTAAGAGGAAACGGCTCGAGTATCTTGACTCAGTTGCTCAGTTTTATGACATCCCAGATACCGAACGTTCAGATGATGAAATAAATATGCTTCGGCAGGTACTTGCATTGATGACTGAATTTTAGAAAATCACTTGTGATTTCCTGTATGCCTTTTTTATCCTTTTTTATCCTTTACCTTTTAGATTTCTGTTGACTGCCCAAGAACTGTACCCGACGTCACTTTCTTTCAGCAACCACAAGTTCAGAAATCTCTGGAACGTATTCTCTATACATGGTTAGATATCGTGGTCAAAACATTCAAAATTTACCCCTTGCTTGATTGGAGTTGTTATTGTTTACTCAATTGAAGATTGTATATCTGGACTTATTCCAACGATTTCTGAAGATCTTCCGTTCCAATTGTTGCTTTTGATCATAATGTAATTTCTCCTTAAATTATGGGACATGCTCTGTGGTAAATTTTGTGTTGTCAGAATGAACTTGCTATATATTAATTATGAAGGGAACTGTGCATTTACTTGTGTAGATGTGTTTTGGTTAGGGATATTTGATTAGGTTCTCTTATTTTATGTAATAATTTGAAGTTCTCTGTTTGGCCTTAGACTTCATAAGAATTTGTATCCCAGTTTTGTTGGTTGCTGTAAGATACAGCCATTTAATTTGCATCAATGCACTATGATGCAGTTCTTGGATATGATTCTTAGTACTTATATTCTGATTTAACGACAGAAAAAATGTGTTTATGCTTCAGTTTTTGAATGTCTGGATATTTGTTTTATTATGTTAGTGGTAACCTGTTTTATTTTTTTCAGTGCTAATGTTTCTTGATTCCTTAACAGGGCTATTCGTCATCCAGCAAGTGGATATGTTCAGGGGATAAATGATCTTGCTACACCATTTTTAGTTGTTTTCTTGTCTGAATACTTGGAAGGAGACATAGATAACTGGTCCATTTCTGACCTATCACCTGATAAAATCTCCAACATAGAGGCTGACTGCTATTGGTGCCTGTCAAAGTTACTAGATGGCATGCAAGACCACTATACCTTTGCTCAGCCAGGGATACAGAGATTGGTATTTAAGTTAAAGGAATTGGTGAGGCGAATTGACGGTAAATACATTTTGTACTTTTTATCTTGAGGCCTAAGATCTGGGGCATATTTTGCTTTCTTCGCTGTGTATCAGATTGCAGAAGCAAATCTTTTTAGTTGTACAAAAATTAGCTTTCATTTTTTGTTAATTCCTAGATGAAATATCTCGCCTTACCTACTTCTGATGCTAACTGTATAACAGAAATTAGTTAAAACTTCACACTTTTCCCACTCAATTGTGCATACCTATTGAGTGGTATGTTGTTGTGGATGTCAACAGAACCTGTTTCGAGGCACATGGAAGAGCAAGGGCTTGAATTTCTTCAATTTGCTTTCCGTTGGTTCAACTGTCTTTTAATACGTGAGGTTTGATTTCTTTGTATCACTAATTTGTGCAATAATGTTATCTCTGTGTTTGAAGTTTATACAATTGACAAAATTGGACTATACTATGATATTGATGTTACTTTCAAGTCCAAATGAGGGAATTATCCAAACTGCTTTTAGGGTATTATTCTTTGGCTGATGACATTTCTGTGCTTCATCAGATACCTTTTCATCTTGTTACTCGCCTCTGGGACACATACCTTGCTGAAGGAGACGCGTTGCCGGATTTCCTTGTGTACATATTTGCAAGTTTTCTCTTGACGGTGAGTGACATAGGAACTTTTTTTGGACCAACACAAGTACTTGAGTCCATATCAAAACTTGTTATAAATTAATTACTCAGGTGATTTATTATTCTTTAACATCTCAGAGTCCTTTTCAGTTAAAAAGAAAGCTGCAAACAGCATACTGTGGTTGACTCATTGGGATTTTGAATTGCTTTTACTAACATAGCATATTTGCAATGGTTCACCATTTCACATTACTAAGAGTGGTTTGAAATGCAAAAAAGGCTGTTTAAGCACTAGAAACTGGGCAGTTTGCTGGTTGAGAACTTGTGTTTAAATTGTTGTCGTGCGTTCAATCTTCTTATGGTTTAAGATTATGTTTTCATGTCTAGTAAGAGGGTTTAAATTTCACTGTCATAATGATCTTTTGGACCTAATTTCTTAACTTTGCTGTTACAATTATCGTAGTGGTCGGATAAGCTCCAGAAGCTTGACTTCCAAGAGATGGTTATGTTCCTTCAACACCTTCCAACTCAGAACTGGACACACCAAGAGCTTGAGATGGTGCTTTCTAAAGCATTCATGTGGCATAGTATGTTCAACAGCTGTCCAAGTCACTTGGCTAGCTAGATGCGATCTTATGACTATATGTTAACAGCCTCAACCAGTTTTCTCTAACTGATCTTGTTTGTTTCCCTCTATTTTGGTTCCTTTGAACTGTTTTACTGTATTTTGCCAAATCTAATGGTGATGACCAACCAGCTGTCTCTCATTTGTGTTATAGCTGCAAAATCTTTGTACTTCGAAGAATTTCCTTGTATATTTACTATTGATTGGAGAAAGAAGAGAAGTTTTTCTTTGTACAAAAGGAAAGAACTTTTGAGATTTGATTAATGGGAGCTCTCTGTTGAGATGCCTTCACTCCGTTCCTTTGTTTCCCTTTTGCAACTGCTGATCTTTAATGGACCTCCTTGACTTGTCCAGCATTTGGACTAACCTTGATGTTTGTTTTCTTCTTTTCCCGCCTTCTTAAACAGTGCATTTAGCATGGCAATTTGCATGTTGGTATTTTTCATTTGGGAGTGTGATCTTCTTTATTGGAGTTTCATTATCCCCATTCTAAACATCAGATTCTGCACCTCTTCTTCACCATAAAACAATCCCAGTAAACGCTGTACTCTGTTAAAAGGAAAATATTGTGTACGACTGGTACGAACTATCGGGTATGGATTGAATTGTTTCCCGACACACCGTTCGGAAGTAACCGGCTCCTCTATTACTGTATCTTTCCAAGACCTAGCTCCATTGGGGAACAATCTTTTTAACATAAAAATGTAAATAAAAACAGTAGAAGGAACATCTTCCAAAATTTTATCCTCCTACATCTTTCGATTTGGTTTAAATCAATGGGTGCAACTACAAATCGAGTTTTGGGGAAAGGTTGATATGGGCTGTCAAAAATCTAAAACGGACAAACGAGAGAACTATTAAGAGAGAAAATTACTAATGGAAGCAATAATAGATAACGACAGTACTACTACTGGAAGCATGTTTAAGTTTTTACTAACAATGTTTACATTTCTTGAAGTTGTCAGATCTCTGTTAAACTTAGCTTCTTCTCATATTAGATATTTAACAAATATAATGCATGCTTCCTTCCATATCAGCTGGGACCATGTTCTTCAATTCTTCGGTTCTCTGTTACTCGGGCGTATTAGCAGATGTTCCTTACTAAGGACCAGTTGGTAGATAGGTCAACAAGAGTAGTGCCATGAGAATGGAGATTACAGTTACATCGTAAACAAAACATATGTTCATGTTGCAACATCCATAAAAGCTTAAAAGAATGCAGCTTTGCCTAGACAATAAGAAGATTTCAAAATTTAATGCCGACAGAAGTGTCGGAAAATCGGGACAGGATATAATTCTAACTGTAGTAGAATAATTACAAAATTTTACGTATTTTGATTTTCAGAAAACCAAGATCACTTTAATTCTATAAAATGATTAACAATTAAAACATAATAAAGTATAAATCTTAATTCGTACCTTATTTTGAAACTTGATCATATTCTTGTCATATCCTTCAAACCGTTTCTGAAACTGATCTATCTCAATCACCATAGCCACATAAGTGTCTGACCTCTAACAGTATCCACTTAATAGATTGAAAGAACTATGTAACTTTTCCAGAGAAGGTTAAGCAAGAAGTGTTAGTTTCATTAGAGCTTAAATCTATTTATAATAAGTTTTGGACATTTTGGTAATTTCATTGAAATTAAATTTTAATTTCAATTTAATTTTAATTAAAATTACAAATAATTCTAATTAAATACCAATTATGCCCAAATAAGATCTAATATCTCATATTGATCCATATTTATTAAATATTTCATATTTAATTAAGAAGTTTCTTAAACTTTATAATAAATTCTAACTTGATTAAAAATATCTTTGTTCTCTTCAATCCATTCTTTATGTATGATCTATTAGGTTCTTAAATATGTTGGCAATGATTATAAGTTATAATTCTAATTCTTAATTATAATTAGATAAATTAAAGTTTCTTTTAATTTATCTTCAATTCTCCAATTAAAAAATTTATAATCATAGATCAAAATTGACGTCTAACAATAAATCATGACTACTCAAATACTTAGGAATGTCAAAGTAATTTTGACAAACTTTTTTGGGCATGATTTTTTCCTTATAATTTAATCATTTCATCATACAATGTTTCGATCAGATAGAGCATATAATTAATATCTACTCTTTTTAAGTCCAATCATATTAATTCTCCTACATTAGCCATTGATTCAATTAATGACATTTGTAAACTATATATAAAGCATCATTCTATCTTGGCCAAGAATTTCTCAAATCAATAATAATCGAAAACAACAGAATATTCTCCCTAATTACTTTAAGAAGATGAATCATATCTTGCTCAACTATTTCTATATAGTTCATGCTACATCCAATGACTACCGATTGAATAACTTATGATTAGAATAGGTCATAAGTAGTATCAAAGCATAGCAATTCTTATACAAAATAACTTTCGAGACCTCAAGTCAAATGATCACTTATACAATCATGACTATGAAAATTTCCATAGACATACAAGTTATATTCCAAATAGATTTCTCATGTTTGGTCAATTCAATGAACTTGTTCTCTAACAAGCACCTACATGTTTGTTTAAGTATTTACATACTTTAGTTTATGAGGTCAGCTATTTCTTTTATAAGGAAAAATATAACGTGTGCTAGTCTTTTTGTATTCTATTAATGTCCAATCTTAATAGAACAATGATGAGGAGCGATTTAGAGATAACACATAAATGCAATATGAATCTCATTATAATTTCATTTGCAATGTATAATTATTCTATAGACTTTATCACATACATCTAAATATCTACAAGATAAAGAATGCTTTAAATTATTTTGTCACTGAACTACAACCAACCTATTGGCTGTAGGGTATAAACTAACGATCTCCCACTTGCACTAAGCCAATCGTTTAAGTATCATATACCATATCATCGTATGATGATCATGCTACTGCTAGGATAGTAGCTTAATGCGAGAATTCAACAAGATTTTCTATAGTGAACACTTGCTTAAATATTACAACTTCCATCTTAATTATCATTATAATTAAGAAATTTTGCCTAAATACATATTTAGATCTTTGACAAGACTTCAACTCTTTTTATATGCCCAATGACTCTATTGTTCCATAGTACATTACTATCTTGAACAATGCAAAGAACTAAATCAAGTTCACTAAAGAACTTATTGATCCAATTAATCATTTCCACTAAATGAAAAATGTGTTATGGCTTAATTAGCAACCATTGCTACATTGGAACATTTCCATTATTAAGTGATATTGTTCTAAGTAAATAGACCTTAATCAGGATTTACTTCTAAAGTAAATATCCTTATCTTTTTTTAGCTCAAATATCAACTTATACATAGAATAATTGATATCTTTAATACTTTACAAGTAATTGATATCTTAAATACTAAGCATCTTTTGTACATTATTTGTATACTTGGACTTAGAATAGGTGAACAACTTCCAATCTATCTCTATAGATCCAAGTCCCAGAATTAAGTTGAACCTTTTCATATCCAATAAGAGTGATTCTTGGACAATTATATTTTTAACAATTGAAAGTAAAAATTATTGTTCTCTGTGAGAAATATGTCTCCATATACTCCTACTGAAGAAGACAACTATACTCCCATTGATCTTTTTGTAGACATTATAAATTCATAATCATCTACAAATCAAACCTTTTGAATTCATTAAGAAAGTGAATCTTTCAGTGTCTTGTAACCTTTCAACTATACATCAAATTTATAAACAAAGGCACTAGTTCTAATTAGATGTACTCTCATGAGATTTGAACTTTTCAAATTTTAGCTTACTCTCATTCCTTATCTTAAGAACTATTATCCTATAAGTATAAATATTGAATCACAAAATTTGTTTAATGGATCCATAAGATTATATCTAACCTTTTGGATATCTCATAACCTTTTATTATCTATTTTAGTTCTAAACTTAATGGATAATATATGCTTCAACTAAGCATCACATTCCTAAATCATTAACTTTGACTCTTTCAAAGACTTAGCTTTTTATATCTAATATGAAATCTTACTAATTGATTTAATTGGAATTATAGAAGGTAAGCCTTTGTACTAAGCATTGTTATAGAAGAAATGATATTGTATCATATATCATCTCATATTATATTTTCCTCCTTATATAAATCCATAATTTTATGAATTTAGTTGTGAAGGTATTTGCTAAAGAATCTCATTCACTATAGATAATTGAAAATTTAAAACTCACCATTGATCTTATTAAAGTGCTTAAGCATTCTCAATACTTAACTTCTACTTAGATTTAAACAGTTTGAACTTTTCAAAAGCTTTTAAATCAACATTTTATTTTAATACATATTACTATAACACATAAAGTCACTAGTAATTTAATGAAATATAAATATCATCCTTTTATGAATTACTTCTCCATCCAATACATCACATGTATAAGATTTAACAATTCAATACCATCATCATTCGTTCGTGAAAGGTTGATCTGGTTATTATACCACTTTTCCATCCTTATTTAGAGTTTCCATTTCTTCTGCATATCTTGAGACATTATCTACTCTTACCAATACATATGTGTTCCCTATAGAGGATGAGAAAGGTCCCATAAAATCCAATTCCCATGCATTAGATACTTCCACTTCAAGATGTTAGAAAGGGCCATCTCGTCCTCTTCAAAATGTTTTGCACTCTTTGACATCTATCACATTGCATCACATACTTATGAGCATCCTTGAATAATTTCAGCCAATAAAATCCACATTTCAGTAATAAAGTTATCGTCTTGTTTGTTCCATAATGCCCTGTATAAGTCGAATTACGACAATGTTTTAGCATTTCTAACATGTCCTCCTTTGGAGCACATCTCATAATTAACCTATCACCACAAATCTTATACAATATTGGTTCATCTCATAACTAATAAGTGCATTCATAAAAGAACCTATTTATTTGTTAATAAGACAAATACAGAGGAAGGTACCACCTACAACATAATTTACTTTATCAATATATCATGGAACCAATTGGCGGTTTATCATCATCAAGGATTCATCGGGGAATAGCTTATTGATTTCTTCTTCCTATTGCACCTTTACTCCTTAAAGATGTAGCATAAATCTTATACCATATTGGTTTATCCCACAAATACTAAGTGCACTCATACAAGAACCTATTTCTTTTTTGGTAAGACAAATCAAGAGGAAGGATACAGCCTATAACATAATTTACTATATCAGTATATCATGGAACCAATTGGCGGTTTATCATCATCGAGGATTCATTGGGGAATAGTTCATTGATTTCTTCATCCTATTGCACCTTCTCTCTCTTTTAAGATGTAGCATAAATCTTATACAATATTGCTTCATCCCACAAATACTAAGTGCACTCATACAGGAACTTATTTATTTGTGAATAAGAAAAATCAAGGGGAAGGATACCACCTAAAACATAATTTACTATATCAGTATTCCATGGAACTAATACGCGGTTCATCATCATGGATTTATTAGGTGATTTCTCCATCCTATTGCACCTCCCTTCCTTCAAGGCGTGATAGGCGATCAGCCACCAAGTTTTTCACTCCCCTTCTTGTCTTTAATTTCAATTTCAAATTCTTGAAGAAGCACCACCCATCGAATAAGTCTCGATTTTTCATCTTTCTTGGCAAAGATATATATCCATGTTGCATGGTCTATATAGATGATCAATTTAAACCACAAAAGGTTAGACTAAAACTTGTAGCGTGCAAATACATCTGTTAGCAACTCCTTAATAGTGGTGTAATTTAGGTGGGCTCCTGATAAGGTCTTGCTTTTATAGTAGATAACATGCAATCTTTTGTCCTTCCATAACCTTAGCAATTCTTACTGCTTGATCACTAGCATCACATATAACTTCGAATGGTAAAGACGATTCCACCAATGTCAATATGGGTGTTATAATGAGTGCCTCCTTTAACCTATTGAAAGCAAGTAAGCAATTTTTATTAATATTAAATCCAATAAATTAGTTAGAGGTATAGCAATAAGAGGGAAATCCCTGATAATTAATGATAAAATCATATGTATCCTGAAAATGCATATATGCCCTTGACCTTGTTCAGAGGTGGAAGATTCTTAATGACCTCCGTTTTGGCTCTGTCCACTTCTATATCTTGGCATAATATCTTATATCCCAAAACTACACCCTCATATACCATAAAATGACATTTCTCTTAGTTTAGAACCAAATGTGATTGCTTGTAACACCCCACTCCCGTAAGACCCGAACCCGACATCGATGGTAATATCCGAGTCCGTGCCTTTCGAGGGTGGCGTGCTACAACACTTAGTCAAATCTCAGTATTAAATTTTTTTTGAAAGCAACAC
>JANIJH010000001.1:30160476-30172023 GCA_024520975.1 Erythroxylum areolatum | reverse complement strand
TATAAGACTTAAACTAGGTAAATAGCTCATACCTCAAAATCTCCATGTCAATTGGAGTCTTGATTCATCATTCACACCATTACAAGAGACCAAAAGAGAAAGATGATACTTATGGGCAGTGCAATAATTGACCCATTGTCAATCATATGATGACATCTAGGCTTGGTATTAGACCAAGTCAAGCTTGCATCCCGAGCTAGGCACAAAGTCTAATCGAACTTGGGTGACTCGAAGTCAATCTAGTCTGACCCAAGCTCAATTAAAATTTTTAATCTAAAATGTCAAAATGATGTTATTTTATTTGATATTTTCAGACTTTGGACCAAACTGGGTTGGGGTGTTAAAGTTAGCCCGAAACTAGAACATTAAACAAATATGAACCTATCCTCAATTTGAGTTAAATATGTTGACTTTAAGCTAGGGTAGATTGGGACAAGCTAGTTCAGGCAAAAATTGTCATTTTTAATGATGTTCAATTATCACACTTATGGATAAGTTAGAGAGAATAATTTTTTGACAAGAGAGAGAGAGAGAGAAGTGTGCTTTTGACATATGGAAAATAAAAGACGATGTAAAGATGTGTAATTATAGATATTTGTTCATGTTAGGTCCCATTTTCTTATATTAATTAACCTTATGTGCATTTGACATCATCAAATAGAATGACTAAGAAATAAAATATTAATGTAAGGAGATTTAGTATCGCATTTTTTGTTGACAAATAATGTTTAAGAGAAGTAAAATTAAACATTATTGTAAATAATTTTTCGTAATGATAGGTAAGAAAAGACAAGCATATCAAATTATGATTTGTAACGAGACTCAATAGCATTAGTATTAGTAATTCATTACAAGCAATTAAGTAATTGGTCACTGATCAAAATAGAATTGTCAACTTCAATGGTCTTATGATCTCACAAACTTGAGGTGAGATCAAGTATTTTATGGGATTTCCCTTCTTTTATTCTGTTTTATCGAATAAGTAATTGACACAATGTTTTAACAAATGATTTAAGAGAAAACGGCAGGTTGAAATTAAAGAATAAAATTAGTTTAGTATATAAGAATACTCTAAAACTTGTACTTTCAACTCAATTAGTTTTCAAGTTCAATTTGTCACACATGTTTTTTTCCTCTATTATGTTAATTGAAAACTAATTTAAGTTCAATTGGTTATACAAGTTTTTTATTATGTTAATTAAGTTTTTATTGTAGTATTTAATTAAAAATTACTAGACAGTTTCAACTGGTTAGTATATTTTAAGGAAAAAAAAGAGAGGTGGTAAAATATATTAAAAATTATATTTTTTTAATACCAATTATATATAGTATATCTTTGTACCGATTGCAACATATCAGCATTATGACTCATGAAATTAATTTCATATTTTGAAAATAAAAATTCAACATTAGAACTTACAATTAACAATAACAACACATAATTTTTTCTTTTAAGTACTTGCAAATTCATAAATGTTAGTTATTAATTAAAGCGTTAATAGAGTTTCCTATTTTTTCAACTTACCAAAGTTGATGAAAAACGAAATTGAGATTCAAAACTAAGATTCACTTCTGGCACGTTGCATATTTATTTTCCATTCATTGAAAATATGAATAATTGTATATTGTGCAAATGAACTCATTCCAACGAAAAACTTCTGCAATTATGATTGTATTAACATGCTTTCAGTTAATGAGATTAGACAAAAGTAACTAATAAGTTAGCTAATGAATCTACACCTAACCATGCATTTATACTATAGTTTTGCCATATATAACTATAAGATTGCACATTAAGACATGCAAGCAAAAGAAACTATACATTTCATGGTGCACTCAACTTCACTTTTAAGTCGCGAAAATTATATATGAAGGTTGGAGCTGGCATGCATGCAAATATAATCATACATTCATATAAGTAATTCTCCAAAGCTATAGGGAATCATAGTTTAATCGTAGGTTGTTTAATACCTTAAATGGTAAAACGTAATGAATTCTAGTCTGAGGGTATTCTTGAAGAAACAGAATGATCCGAAGAATGATAACAAGTTAGTATTACCATTAGATTAAGATGATAAATAATGCATGCATCAATCTATATATGGAAAGAAAGAAAAAATAAAGATGCTACCTTGTACTGTAAAACTTAATTAATGCTTCCGCTTAAAAGTAAATTTCAACATTACATAAAAACTTCTACACTACGTATGTTTTGTGTATATATGCTACTGATCATCGTCGAAGGACGTCTCCTTAAATAAACTGTAATCCCATGTCAATGTTCCAGCTCTATAGGACTAGCAATGGATGTCTAACATTAGATGGTAACATACTATTGCATATATATATATATGCAAGTCAAGTTCATTTTGCTATCAACAACTTAAAGAGACCTAGGGGTTACGAAGAGTTAACGTTGCCAACTGATAGAAACTCAATGAAGGGAAATGCTGCTTTGCTCGGTTGTCCCAGGCCTTTCTGGTCTACCTCCTCATCTTCTCTTCTTGCTGTGTCTATCACTTCGCTTTTGCTTGAATCGGCATTTAGTTGAAGAAAATCATAGAACTCTATTGGCCTATTTTTATCTGCAACAAACATACATACGCATAAATACCAACTTTATACATAAAGTTAATTATAATAAGATAAGTATCTTTTGACACGTTCTCTCCAAAACTATTTAGTTTTGAATTAAGTATTGTAAAGTTATAATTGCTATAAGATAATACATCTTTGGTGTATCATTAGAATTCTTTAACAAAAAGTGTATTTTATATAAATTAATATTTTAGTTACGATGACATTTACATGTTTTTTTTTATCTAGGCAATTACTAGTACAAAGATTTTGGAATGGAATGAACACAAAGGAACATATGCTCCAAGAGAATTGGGGTAAGCTGGCCCATGTGACCGAAAATATGAACCTTAGTTCTTGTATTTCTATATGGAAAAAATCAAATAATTTATGAGTTAACTGAAGCATGAAAGTATACAAAGTACCTTCACAATGACTTGGTCTAACATGAGAGAAAGGGTTCTGATTACACAACAACAATCTCTCGCGGTACTTCTCAAGAAACGAAGAGAAGTTCATTGTGGTCTGGCCAATCATCATGGGCACATCTTGTAGCTTTGAAGGTGACGAGGGACACGTGTTTTGATTATTCATTGTTAAGTTCATTTCACGAGCAAGTGTCTTGCCATGAAGTCTGGATCCTTCCCTGCATCTTCTTGCCATAATAACATGCCAATGGTTCTTCACAGCATTATCAGTTCTACCAGGGAAAAGCCTTGCTATAACAGCCCATCTATTCCCATGAATGCTGTGAGCAGCAAGAAGCCTCTCTTCTTCTTCTTTGGTAAATGGACTTCGATTGATTCTTGGATCCAGCTGATTAAACCACCTCAACCTACAGCTCTTCCCTGTCATCATCATTTACAATAACTTTGTTAGTTGCCCAAGTTTTGGTCTCAGACATCGTCACAAGTAGGTATTAACACTATTACTTACTGTTAGTTATCCTTTTCTTTTTTTCTTTTTCCCTTTTCTATGACTTTTGATTGAAACCATCGGTTTTTGGTTCATATTATCATTACCTGTCAAGTGAAACCTAACCCTACCTTTATACTTTCACAGATACAGATGATATGAGCATGCATGGTGAGGTTGATAATCATGCAGAAGCTTTTGTTTCAGAGATTATCATCGTATCACCTGATCTTCCTCCAAGCTTTTCGGCTATGGCATTCCAGTTATGGGGACCATAGCGTTCCACCAACTCCTTCAGCTTCTCATCTTCAGCTGGCCTCCAGTGGCCTCTGGTACACATTTGATCTCTTAACAGAAGTGGGGATTCAACACCAAACCCTGACAGTAAATGGAAAACCCTAGTACATCTATCTCTTTGTAGCTATACCTAATGAAAATCAGAGAAAAAAAGAAAAAACAAAAGAGAGAAAGAGAGAGATGGGATCAGATGGCCAGAGAGACGGGTTGATTATGATCATAAATAACAAAGAAACATGGGATGTATGAAGGAAATCAAAGACATGAACTGTACGTAAGGAGAGAAATTAAGCAGGCTGAGACTAATAATAATAAGAAAAAGAAGAAGAGGAAGATAAGCATATATAAGACAGAGCAAGAGATTAAAGTAAGTGATAATTTCCGTTAGAGAGTTGGGGAACTACATGGAGGGTTTGGGCAGACCTCTACCAGCAGATTGATGCAACGTCTTGGCTAACAAATCCCTTCATAAGTAACCCCTTTTCTAACTTTCCCTTTTATATATATGTCTCTCTCATTCTCATCTGTCTGAACTATTATATACCCTACTTGACGAGAGAAAAAAAGGGTTGCTTGGTGGGGTGATTTTGGTTGTCCTTTCAACGTCTTCCCAAGTTTCTAACCTACAACCTCTACTACAAACCCAACTTATTTTATTGTGTGAGAAATCAAACTATCACTCTTATCTTTGTGTAGATTACCAACAACATTAATTGTTCATTTCTTATAACCAGTCAATTCTCTCATAACCTTTATACCATTTCTTTTTGTGTTTAAAATATGGAAAATCGTTAATGATTTAAGAAGGTTTATCTAAAGATGGCTTATAAAAGGAGGAAACGAATTAGTTCAGGCTTTGAATTCCTAAGTTTGGTAAACTTGTTATTAGACTTCTTATGCTGCTGTATATATACATACGTACGTATGCTGTGGTTTTTAGGTTTTGATGACCAACTTTCAGACCTAACTAACAGTATTAACGTGCAACTTCCGAACTGCACGTGTAGACTCTTCTCCATCTGCCTAACTGTTTCCTTTTCGGTCTAAACATGTAGGTCTCCCATACAGTTTGCTGCAGCTGTTATTACAAAACCATTTTTGCCAATGCCATGCAAGCTTAATAAATATCATTCCAAACTCTCTATTCCGAAAGCTCTTTAGTATAAATTCAGGAACTTAATTTGGGTCAGACCCAATTTTTTAATATTTTAATTAATTCACTACAAGATCAAATTACCTTCTTTAATAATATAAGTATCGTTCTTCTAACTTCAGAAATAATTTAATCTTTTGATACACTATTTAGATATTTTATATAGAAAAAAGAAAACTCTAACCATATTAGTTGGTCATAAATAACTCTTTTGTTATAAATTAAATCATTATTACGGGTCTAAAATTTGATTATCCCATGAGTTTGTTTTGGAATCAATGATGCTTCTGAACCCTCTCGTGCAAGGCCTTCCGCACATTTGTTGTCTCCTTGAGCGAACTATTGTTGGCTGTAGTCAATACAATCATTTCAAGATGAACGTGTCCAAAGCCATTAATAGCAGAAAATAACATACAACGAATAACAATATGCAACGCTTTATGTGGAAGTATGTGCATGTGTAATTAGGAGTGTCACCACACGAGCGTGATCTGTATAGTCTTCCAGTTAGGTGGCCCTCCAATATATGGTAATTGGATAGTAGCTCCTATCATATCAGAATTTGTCCTTTCCTATGAAATTCTAAAAAGATGACCCAATTTTTGAAAAAGAAAAGAAAAAGATAGATCTTCATACATAAGTTAGTTATTCACTAATTCAAATAGATACACACCAACTGAAATATAAATCTTATTAACCCAAATTGATAATCTCTTCATGACATAATTCATATTGTAGTTTTATGAACAAACTAACAAAAAGATGGTTAATCTCAAGATGCAGGTGAGTTGGTAAGGGGCTCTTTTAGCTTAAGTGAGGTCGTGAGTTCAAACTTCTCTCATGTATACAATCGTTTAAAACTTGGGACTAGAGCTTTGTCTTCCGTAAGGGACTTACCTGATTCGAGCGGGGATTAATCTGAGTGTGGATGTCTTAAAGGTGCCTTCTTATAGTTAGGACCCTCCTAAAAGACCTCCTAGACAAAAAAACAAGATGGTTAATTTAGAGTTTTTGTATTTAAAATATATAGAAACAAAATAAATTTGGCACTTGAAAGTCAAAATTACCTTTCCTAGCATTTACTGTTCCTTTTCATGACTAAGATAACGGAAAAGGTGAAGTTTTTCCTTAAGTACCTTTGGGGATCTCAATTGCAAAATGACAACCTTTGAAATCGTTAGACAGATTGTCTAAAGTTTAAGGATTAAAGATCCTCGACAAAAGTTATCTTGAGAGTTCTGTTAATATGTTCACATACAATAGAAGCTTGAAAAGAGTCTTATTGCCTGACCCGTTGCCTACCGATGTTTTAAGTAGGAGAAATTGCTTTATAGAAAAGTGAGGTAAAGTCATTTCCCATCTCACACCTTCCCTACCATACTTCCTTCAAGGAAAACCACTGCTCAAGGGATTTGTTACTGTAACTACTAACTCCCAACTGGTTCCTTCAACTACATTACATAAACATTCTTGCATATCCATTTTTAACTTAAATTACCTATATAAATAATAATAATGAAAGAAGTACTTCATACTATCTTTCAAACTCTCATATGCTCTGTTTTCAAACCAGGATCGGACTGGCCGGTCCGACCGGTGACCGGTCGGTGGTCCGGTCTGGGTTATGCCTCAAAACCGGTATTCAATTGACCCGGTGTGAACCGGTCAATTGATCGGTCGGACCGGCCCGGTTCGACAATTTTTTTTATTTATTTTTTTGAATTTTTTAAATATTTTAAATATTATATATAATTAAATATAATTATTGCATAATTATTACGTCACACCGATTCGACCGGTCGAATCGGTCTAACCAATAACCAATAAGGCCATCGGTTCGATGACCGGTCCGAGTTTCAAAACATTGCTCACACGAATTAAAACTCAAGTCTTACATGACGGGGGTTATGTGGAAATGCATCACAAAGCTTATTGACATTAACGAGAGTAATTAGGAAGTCAGTCAACGTAGTTTGTAGGCTAAATGGTGACTATAAACCGATCACTACTTATTCCTATTATTTTGTGTTTATTTTAAATTTTTCGAAAAAAGACTATAAAAAATAGCTATTAATAAAGTGAAAGCACCTAGAATATAAAAGGATTTTATAAATTTCATAAATAGAGATTATTAAGAATTTAGTTCTTCAGCATGCTTTTATCTTAGTAAGGTAACTTTTCCATGTGAAACTAAATAATTCTTACCCATGAGTCTAAATTGATTATTCATTTCTCAAGTTCAACAATACAAAAGTATTAAGAATGATGATAATCTCCAACTACTTCAATTGTAAAGAAATCCACGCCATCCTGATTATGTATTGTATTTGTAATCATAAACGTTGACGATCCAAGTTAAGCTGCCACGAACACGCAGACATACAAGTACACTTAGACCGCTAACCTGTTTTTACCTACTCTAGCCATCAAAACTCTTTCTAATTTCTAACTGTTAGTTCTTTTGGTCCTAATAATTTCCAAAAGTTAGTTTTTTGGTTGTAGAATGAGAAAGCTTCCTGATTTCGTTTTCTTCTTGGGCTGAAAGTTTCAAATCGTTTTGGTCTTAATTACACCTTATTATCAACAAGCAGGATACAAACTGAAACGATAAATAAACTATATCTGCCTCTTCGAACATTAGTTATAGTCGAAGTCAGCAATAAGCTAATTGTTTTTCTGAAACTTTAAACTAGTAAAGATAGAGAACATTGTTGTATACACAGTGTTGTATTTGTTTCGTATTATATTCTTGAGGGAAGTAAGGAATTTCAATCATTAAGCAGCTTGATTAACTTGTATTTATCCCATGGAGATGTTTCTTCCTCTGTTCAACAGTTGGCCACCAAATTAACTAGCTCAGAGACAACATAAACCTTTTATTTAGTCCTATGTCCCTGTGTATTCCACCCGAGTCTTGTTAAGGTTGACGGTACTATAATTAAGTTTGACACACGGAGAATGTTGTTACCAACATATGATTGGCGGAAAGCGTAATATACCTACCTGAAGCAGCAGGTCAGCAATCTCATTACCTAAGATGTTGTCGTTATCCTTTTTATGCAAGATTGTATTTGTATAAATTGGGAAAAACAATTGTGTGATCTTCAAATTCCGTTTGGATCCCCCTCGTCACCTAATGAGAACAAAAGGGTTACCGGGGCCACAAGTTACCTCAACTTCTCAACTATCGAAATACTCCCATACCCACCTTTTCCTGAGTCTCTTTCGTTTGTTTAACCTGAACAGCATATGAAGACCTACCAGCTTCCGCACCCATTTTCCACATTCCTCAACATCTCCATATCAACTAATGGTTGTTTACTTCTAATATCCCTTGGCTTATATAAGCAGATGTCACAAATCAAATGGAACTGTACCAAATTTAGATTGTGGGGTATCGATGAAACTATAGTCTATATACCTGAGGTTTATTAGAGTCGTACATCCAAATTATGGAATTCACGGTTACAACTGCAATTAGTCTCAATAAGGATAACAAAAATCACTCCACCTTTGAGCTCCCTATATTATCATTCAGTAGGTGAACTATAAAAGATAAAACTATATGGGCTCATTAGTCAGTTCAATGCGTTTGTGTTCTGCACATCACTTTTGCTGATAGACTTGAATTAATATCTAGTCATAATCATTAGCTCCACTTAGATCTAACTTGACTGAAATAAACAAGATGTTTTTAACCATAATTTTTATGGTTATAGTAAAATTTTTCTAGACTAGCTTTAGTTAGTTTTAGATAAATCATAATCATCAAGAAGTATGATGTTGTATTTAGGTTGATTAAGAAGTATAAATTGACAAATTAAGTGCTAATGTGAACAAAAATTTCAAACTAAAGTTTTCTTAGAAAATATTTTAAAATTAAAACAATCTAATTATGAAAAAACGAACAAACACTCTGAATAATCCTTGGGAGATTACACAAGTGTACGTAGAAATGAAGCATTTGCCCCCATTGAACCCCCTTAAATGCACCGAACCATCTGTTTCGGCTATAAGGTACGTTGATTCATAAGCACACTTGGAAGTTCAAAATGATTGGAGTACCATAATAGTGCTCGGAGCAGGAAGCTCTAAGTACTGGTTTGTGGTGAAAAGCCACTATCCCGATTGATTAATTCGCAAGTTTACTTTCACTTCCTGAACTCGTTGGCCTTCATGCCGCCATTCAACACATTAACCATGAGGTCTGTTAAGAGTAACTAATACTATCAAAGTTGCAATTTTTAATGTTTTCTTCACATCTTTATACTGAAAAAAAACAAGTGCATTAAGTTTTCCTTATGAAAAGAATATCAAATTGAATCTTAGGGATGTCAACGGGTTGTGCTGGGCACGGATCACTCTTAGCTCGAACCGGCCCTACCACAGGTTGGGTGGCCCGTGGCCATGAGCCAGCGGCGGGCCGGATATTTTTAAAATAAAAACGTAAAAAATAATGCCATTTTTAAGTATGGATGAGCCTTGGGCTGACTCACGCTTGGCTCGTGGCTCGGTCAACTCAGGCTAAAATTGGACTAAATTAGGCCGTGCTAAAATTGACATCTTTAAAGAGTGACATTCTTCAATGTCTGATGATAAAACTCATTAAGTTGTAATTGTATTTACTAAAGTTCAATCTGACAGAATATATCTACACCAATCTTGGGACAAACCTGAAACCTGGAAAGAGTTATTTTATATGAGTTAAGGTTATGGATTACGATGTGTACAAGCCACAAGGTTATGGACTACGATGTGTACAGGCCACTCCTGCAAGTAACAATATAACAATATGAGACAGGATAGTGATAGTGAGAAGGCCTCTCACCAAAATCATGAAAGCTGCAATTTATATTTTCAAATGAAGCGTCAGGGTTGAAATTGAACTAAGCTGTGGCAAGGTCTAGAACTGCTTGGTCTTAACAATCTCAAAATGAAGAAACCAGAAGCAGAGGACTGATTGTGGGTGTCTAGAGAAAGCTCGTTTAGCCTTTTGATATTCATAACAAACACTTGATAACTAAGGTAGGGCCTGAAGCCCGTTAAATTTGCTTAATATTCAAAGAATGAAGTGATACGAAGCAAGAATTCGCACGTAAAGCTCTTGTTTTGAAACTAAGGAATGGCTCTTGATACACTTGAGATGAAGATTGCAAATTTCCCTTACTCTTCTTCCACCTCTAGGCCTGGTATGTACTCCAAACTGACGTCAAAAATAACAGGACTACTTGGAGCTACCCTTGGCCTTCCTGGGGCTGAAGACAGACCTTTCGGAAATGCCAACTGGTGACAACAAAATATGGATGCAATCAGGGTTACATTTTGCAAGTTCCATTAAATAGACAATACTGTCCACGGTTAAAGAAGACAAGCCACCATGTGCACTCAGTAACTAAACTGGTAAACAATATTACAATGGTTCACTGTACTAGACAATATTACCTAGAAGCCACATGGAGACCGAGATGTTGGATCAGTGAGTAAAATAGACATTCCAAATAACAGAGTTAGAGTAACATATGATCATGTCTTCTATCCTAAACTTTAGTAGGTTTGTAGATGAATTACCTGTCCTGGAATGTAAAGCCGGCGCTTGCCTCCAACTTTCATGCTTAGAATGCCTTCATCAAGTCCCTTGATCACCTATTCTAGTCATTAATAGGAAATTAGAAAACTACCAATATAAAAGAGGACAGCTATCTTTCTTCGTTGCCATAAGAATGACAAGACCGAGTCTCCATTGAGTTAGCGCTATACACTCCTCGGAAAACATCTATAACATCCTTGTACAGAAAGGACCTATGTTCTGTTTATTAACATAAATTTGCTACATGTCCTAAGCCAAAAGTAAATAGTTCAATCAGTAAATGAAAGGAATAAATGCCAATCAATCGACCAAGTGAAGAGTATGTCATTCAGACGCATATGGCAGGCTAATGTAATTGTGAGATATGATCCGCATGGCAAGTAGGATTCACAGGAACTCAGTAACTATAAGTAATGAATTTTCACATAAGTCATTTTACACTATTTTGACAAGCAAAATTCATCTGGAGCTTACCTGACCAGATCCAACACGAAAAATATAAATCTGCCTTTTCTCCAGCGAACTGAGAAAGTAGTAACAAAAAGTTACTAATTGCTATCCAAGTAGCCAATATCTTAAGCCGTAATTACCAGGTTTCTGATAGCATCCTGGAACCTTATCCCCACCGATATCCCCATCACCCCTTCCCCCTCTCACCTATTGCCTAAGCTTTCTTCATTTTATACATGTAAAATGTTTCAGGATGTCCTACTAGCAACAAAGTCATTATCAAATTTAACTGCCAAACGATTATCTCATCAGAATCTACTTATGAAGGCCAATGATTTACCTGTCAAATATTTGTCCAGATGGAACCATGGCAACATAATTAGCAGCCACCTGTCACTATGCATTATAATCGAATGAGAAATAGTCCAAAAGAAGAAGAACAAAACACCTTCATGTGTGATCGAGAATAAAATTGGAGGATCAAGCTCATCGTTATTTGATACACTGTGATGATTATATATACAAAAGCATTAAATGAGAATCCCTCTATTCTAGCTAACCAGATAAT
>JANIJH010000001.1:30143702-30160376 GCA_024520975.1 Erythroxylum areolatum | reverse complement strand
CTATTCTAGCTAACCAGATAATACAATCCCTCAATTCTAGCTATTTTAGCTAACAAGATAATACTGTGATCCTAAATTGCTGTGATGATTTGATTGACTCTGTTGTGATCATGATATGCTAAGATTACGCTTCTCGATGTCATCTAACATCATGTATACTTGGATCAAATCATAGAAGATTGAGGAGTTTACGCACCTGAAATCCAACCGGGGGGCTAGGGCCAACACCAACTTTAATATCCTTGTACTGCAACCCAGTCTCTGTAGTTATCATTGGTACCTTCATTGAAAAAGATACATGCTTAGTTCAATTGTCAAGAACATGTTCTTCACAACATTTAAGAATCGACCTGAACTATAATATAGAAAAACACATTACATTCCAAGATTAAGGGGGCAACAGAATCTCACCATACATTTTCAAGCTCCTTCTCGCAAGTCTCATCACACAGCTTTGCCTTTTCTTCTGGAGGTAAACCGGCTCCTCTAGCATCCAAAGTTTGCATCAGGAGGCTTGAAAATCCGAAAGCTAGCCCAACCATATCCCTTCGCTTAATAAAACCTTTATCATCCCTGTGCTCCCTTGTGCTTGCAGCTCTAACTCTAAGATCCATGTTAGAGCATTGTAAGACCAAACCATTAACCTTTTCTGTGGAAATAACACGACGATTGGCAGACAGGATTTTAGGAGAAGCTGAACCTACCAGAGCATGGAGAAAGGTTAGACAAGAAACGAGGGTTGTTTATCAAATGCTTCGACGGTGGTACAAACCAAAAGCGAAATTTGACTCTTTTGCTTAGAAGTTATTAAACAAATGGATATAATTAGTTCTAACAGGACCAAAAAGGGTAAACAATAACCAGAAAATTTCAGTAAGCAGAGTATAGATTTTAAAAAAGTAAAACCGAGAAAACAAAAAGAACAAAGAAGACCCCATCTGGTAATGCAGTAAGCAGAGATAGATGAATAATCAGAAAAGGGAATTAGACAGAGAGCGAAAGTGCGTACAAAGTGGTGGTACAAGCAGAGAAGAAGAAGAAGCCATTTTTGAGCCACTTTGGAGGTTGATTAAGTGTCTTTAACGATAGGGAGTGGATAACGAAATCTTGCTGTTGGTTATACAACTATGGCCGACACGCTGGTGACACGTCATCAGTCTCATGAAGAGAGAATTTTCGAATTCTCTTCACTTTTTTTTTTAAAAATTTCGGAAAGGCCCTTGAATCTTAAGAAAAGTAATCTAATAATTTACCTAACCTTGAAAAAAAGGAATCTACTTTTATAAAAGTCTTATAATAAGCAATATTACTTTAAAAAAAGTCTAAAGGTAAACAGGAAAATAATAAGATGGAATCTTCAACAGCGTTGATGGTGATATGCGGGTCTTTCATCATGTCAGTAGTTGTCTCAAAAAATTCGCTTACTTTACAATTGTAAAGTAATGTCTCATAAAATAATAGATCTAAAGTATCCAAAAAATTATTTATGGCGAATAAGTGTTTGCAATGATTGAATATTGGATGGAGAGTCTGGATCACTTGAGTCATTAGTATTAGCATGAGAAAATCTGTCTTTTGCTAGGACTGAACCCAATCATGTGTAGTTGATGCAGGAATTAATCTAACTTAGTTTCGTCAATGCTAAGAGTATCTTTATTGGGATTTTGAGCACATTGGAAAACTGAGTTGAATGGTTGAGAAGGTCCTACAAAGTGTGAGACTCTTGTTTCTATGTCTTCTAAATCTGTATCATATTCAAGACTATTGAAACTAGGAATATAAAATTTTGGTGCTTCAAGTTCACCAGGCATAAATTCTCGAGGATGTGGTCCAATAGATGTTGTCAATACTGGAGGATTTGGAAAGCTATTAATCTCCTTAAGTAAGTTTCTTAAAGAGATTAATACGTTTTCCTTATGATGTATGCCAGAATTGGAGACGTTGTTCTGTATAAAGAACACCAGTATGTGATTCTTTATATGGATGATGGATAATGAAGAAGCACTGAGTAGTTTGTCGTCTAGCTGAAGCTGTCCATAGACGATGCTGTTGAACTATGATAGAACATTGATGCTTCTACTGAGGTAATGGTTGAAACCATTATACAAATATCCATAATAAAGAACTGCCATTGTTAGGATCACGGAGATGTTGATATAGTTGAAGAGGAGAAATTGTAAAAGCACAAGCATAAAGGACAGAGAGTGCCCAAAGATACCATAATATGTTTTCAGATAAAGGATCTTGAAGAAGATTCACATTAAGGTAGGGTACTGTGATGTTGAACGTAATAGGATTTCCAAGGGAATTATGTTCATGCAAAACAGATCCAAGTAATAGAATAAACTACTACGACCAAGTGAGGCAACTTCAGAAACACTAGTGGGAGGACTAGTTATAGGAGGAAAGACTTCTTTGTGAAAGCAAAGATAGGTTGATAAGCCATTCTACAAAATTGAGTAGAAACAAAAGAAGTACTGAAAATATTTTTATGATTTTTCTAAAGAGAAGAGGGATACTTATAGTGCAAAAAAAGTATCTAGTGGCCATAATGGATGCTGTAGGAGTAGTGTAGATAGAGCTGCAGTATCTACATTGTTTTGACTAACATCTGTCTGAGAGAGAGAGAGTTTTTTATTAGAAAGTTTCAAAGGTGAAATATTCTGACAGATTTGCTTGAGATGCTTGACAGTTGTAGTCTGTTCTTTTCCCCATTATGGTGGATTCTTAGGTTAGAGCTTAGATAAGCAAAATGTATAGGTTGCCACATGTGGTATGAAATCTCTGATATAATTAACAATTCCAAGGAACTGTTGAATTTGTTTCACAATGAGATGTTCATCCGAAAATTGCAATAATTCTTTTGCAATATATGAACATGGCTGGTAGAATCCATCCTTAAATTGCATACCCATAAATTTGATTTCTGTTGTACCAATAGTGCTTTTCGAGGCTAAAAGCATAATCCCATACTGTTGTGTAAGATTCAAAAATCTTTTTAGAAGGGCCTAGTGTTCCTCATGGGGAGAACAGTAGAATATCATTGATATAGATCAAGACACTATTGAGGATAAATTCATAGATTTTTGTAATAGACTTTTGAAACAGTGATGGTACAACTTTAAGTCCAAATGGCATCACAGTCCATTGGGAATACAAAATGCAATTTTGTAACGTTCTTTAGGGTGAATACCCAATTACCAAAAACCTGCTTGAAGATCAAACTTTAAGAATATAACAGCTTCCTTGAGAAATAGTACCTATGTACTAATTTTAGGCAAAGGAAACTTGTCATCTAGCAGGAAAGCATTCAGAGGTTTATAGTCTATCACAAGACGTTTCTTTCCATGTTTCTACTCTGAATGTTTATTGACATAGAACGCTTAACAAGCCCAATCTGACTTTATGGGCTCATTCAATCCTTGCTGCAGCAGTATTGCACACTCATCTTATTCGAGCTTCAAATCATCAGGGTTCATCCTTAGATGTGTGACTTTCGTAGGATTCATATCCTCATTTTTCTTGAAAGGTAGACTTACAAAAAAGTTAGCATTTTTCACAGAGGATATGGATGAGTAAATTGTGCATGGGAATCTGGACAGTATTTTAACAGTTTATCTTGAAGTCCAATGTAATGTGCAGGAACCTGTGTAAGTTCAAACACATTTTTATGTCAGTGTATGGACTGAAAAGATTTCAATACTTGAGGCCTATGAGTAGGATTTGTAAAGGTTGGGCTTTACAGTATGTACCCATTCCAATTAGAATATCTAGGCCTGGTAGATTGCTTCCAAGTACTTTAGTATAAACTGTACACTAAGAAAAGAAACGAATACCAATTCGTCTTCTTGTTATCAACCTAATTTTGAAAGAGTTACCATTAGCGGCAATAAAATACTCTTCATGAGAAGTCCATGCTTCCGATGATAAGATATTGGGTTTCATGATCGTACGACTGGAGCTAGTATCCATAAACCCAATGGCTTTAATGGGTCTGTCATATTTATCTTGTCGAAAAATCTGGATCTGGATATAAGGTTATTGTACTGGTGTACGATCTATCTTCATACATGTCTGCTGTAACATGTATAGCGAATCATCATTAGTAGAGGCAGATGAGCATGATGATTCTTCTTCATCAGTAGACACAGAGATAGCAAACTGTGTATCACTGTCCTCAAGAGATTGTTCCTCAAGTAAGTCTTCAATGTTGCTTTGAGGATGAATAGGCAATAAGGTTTCAAGTTTATTGAGAAACTTGACATCTTTCTTCCTATGGAATGTTCTCCTTTGATAGACTTAAGAAGAATGAGCTTTCTTTTTGCTATAACACTCACAAGTCTTTTTATCTTTGCATTTTATCTAGAAATAAGGCTTCTTACCGCCTTTAAGGATATTCTTGAACAAAGTATGCTGATCACATAGTTTATCAAGAGACGCTAAAGCAAGATGATAGATTTCTCCATGAGAGATTGTTGACATGTTTCGTTGTAGAGAAACTATGGTCCTTTAAAGTTCTAGCTGTATTTCATCTGGAACGGATGATATAAAATGTAACGCAAGTTAACATTATTCCATCCATTCAAGAGATAATACCTGTCCATCATGTGTTTGTAATGCTTTTAGATATCACGCTTATCAAGAGAACAACATTTCATTACAAAATACTCCTGACGGATTTGCTTATCAATCAATTGGAAATCATCAATAAATTCTTTGTGAATTATGCCAAGTAGTGCTCTAGCTGTAGATACTTGTATGTACTGAAGGTGTTGATATTCATTAATACTTTAACACCATTCTGGAAAAGTACCAGTAAAACGGGATGTGAATTCAGACAATATATCCTGAAAAGGATGATTACGTCTAGCCATTTGTAGATCAATCCATACACCGAATTCATAGATTCGATCCCTCCATTTCTTAGGTGGAAGATCATCGAATGTAAACCAAGGTCCTGAAGTAAACTTGGTATTCGTCGACTGTGCAGCTGCCGTAATTGGTGTTGCTATAGGTGTTGGTTCAGGTCTGAAGGGTTCAGTACCTGTGGATTCAACTTCGTTGATTTTTGATTCTGCTTCAATATATTGAGGCATAGTCATCAGAACATTAGATAATTCTAACAAGTCAGTAAAGTGTGCTGATGAATTAGTTGATGGTGAAGAAACTGGTTCATATGATGACTCTGATGATTGTTGTTTAGATGAACAATCAGATGGTGTTGTAGAAACTTCAGTTGTGTGTACAGATGCATCAGAACTAGCTTTTATATTATCAGGTTGAGAATTTGAATCTTCTATAAGAGGTTCAAAGTTAGAGTAGCTATGTACTTTGCCTGTTTAGTTTTATCCTTCCCAAAAAATGAGGTTGAAAGTTGTACTGGTGGTGGAGATGTTGGAGGAGTATTGATCCTTAATGGCTTTCTCCACTGTTATGTTGGTTCAAAAGGTGCACATGAAGATGATGCTTCTGGAACCTTTGATGGCTCAGAAACTCGAGGCTTATGTATATGATCAGATGTAGACTTTATCTTTGATTGTCGAAGTTTCTCATGAGTTGTCTAAAGATGTATATACTGTCTAATCAAAGGATAATTAAATTTAAATACCTTTGAATAGTCAGCTTCTTCTGGATACTTCTGATACATAGGAGATGGATATGATGACTGAGTATTTGGGAAATCCGAAGAGAATGAGCCATATATCTACTTAGATTGAGCTTTATGCATATCAGCTTCCATTTATCGTATAATTCCTTGTATCTATTGTATCTTACGAACTTTAAAGTCGAAGTCTGGCCCCATATAATGGGCAGAGATGTATTGTCGAAGTTCAGCATCAAGACGCTGAATCTGAGTTTTATAAGACTGATACATCATTTGTATCTGTTTCGAAACAGAATCGAATTTCTTATGAGTAGCAATGTTTTGTTGACCAATTCCATCCAGCTTAGAATTAATCCTTATCAAAACTTTGTTCTGTGCTATTGTGATTGATGTTTGCCAGTTAAGAGCTTCATCAGTTGGATTGGATGCAAGTGTTCCTTGTGAAGTAATTTCTAATGCTCTGGTGTAAGGGTTATAGACGACCCGCTATGTTTCATCAGTACTTCTAGATAATCGAGGACAGTCATCCTTGTATGGCCTCACCATCATACAGGGTATAGGAGTAGGAGTTATAATAGGAATTGCTAGCATAGATCTGCTAGATCCATCAGTAGATCTGCATGTAGATGACCTGAGCATCTTTCTAAGAGACCCTGTTCTGGTTCTTTCTATCATTAGTAAACCATTTGGATCGTCTTGACCTAGATCATCTCCAAGAGGATGATACTGTTCAAAAGGCTGGCACTAAGCTTTAGGCTTTTTCTTCTTCCTTCTCCTTTGATATCTTGGATCATCATCATCACTATCTGACTCAGGGTTGAGACATATGTCACAATTTGGTTCACACATGGATGGGTTGACATCCCATACAAAGTGTCCACGATGATGACTGATATAGACTTGATCTCTATTAGATTTAAAAAATGAATAGGAGGACCGTCTTTACCTTCTGTATGAGAATATACGGGCTGGATCTTAAGGTTTATTGCCCTAGATGATAGATCTTGAGGTTGATCAATGGACTGGATCATCCAGATAGATCTTGATGTCGAAGGATTAGGCGTGTCATCGCTGGACCGTGTATAGATGGATTTGACTGAGCCATCTCTTAGTGTCTTCAAAATCGAAGGAGTTGTTGTATAAAAAGAGTGTCGGTGAGATGCGTGGAATACCTTGTAATAGTTGGTAATCCATTATGTTTGCATCAACTTTTCAATCTCCTATGAAGGCAACTGCTTCGGGATTTGAATGACATTGATAGTAGTATAATTATTAGATCGATTAGCAACCATGTAAAGAGCATCCGAAGTAGAGTTTGGAAAGTTTAAGTCCAAAGCATGATTCTATAGACAATAGATCATCTGATGATGTAAGGTAGCCATAATGGTTGTAGCGTCTTGATATACTCCAGTGGTCTAGATCTGAACTTGTAAACGTTCAAACAAGATAGGATCATCCAACCTGATAGTGAAATTAGGTGCTATGGTCAAGGCGACACTTCCGTTGTTGAGCATAGTCAGCAAGGTACCAATAAGGGCATTTTGGTGTCTAAAAGGGATATCCTGACTGTTGCAGGAATATCTTTTCTTCCATGGAGTGTAAGAACAAGTCGTATAGCTCCAACATGTAGATGTGTATAGTTGTGCTCTCTCTATAAGGCGATCAACTCTTTAGGGATTTCAAGCTTTACGTATTGTTCTGCTGATGTAGATCTAAGATCACGCTGTTCCAATTTGGAACTTTGGATAATTTCTTTCACACGAGGTCTAGTAGTAGATAACACATTCGAATATTTCTCGTCCAAGAATGGTCACGAGAATATATATTGTATGGACTCAACAATGGTAAAGAAGACTCACAAACACAATTTTCTATAGGCACATTAGTAATTTCTACTAAATTTTTGATTTTGTTTGATAGCATACACTTTAAATTAGAAGGCAAACTAGAAAAAGACAAACTTGACGATAAATGAACTGGATTTGAAGAAATTTCCACATTTCTTATGCAACTCTCTTCTTACTCACTTCCTAACTTGAACAATGTTACCCGTCTGACAAAGATGTGAAGGTTGGCTATGTTTCCAGGTAATCCACAAGTACTAGTGGAAAACCATTTGCAGCATAAGGCTAATAGGACACAAGGTGATAAACGCCAAGGGGTATGCAGGTTTCTTTGGTTGAACTGACTATACCTAACCATAAACAACAAAGACACCATGAAGGGTAAGGGAAAGTCTTCCTGACTTTGTTTTGTTCTGGCTCTGATACCACTCAGGGAGTGTGGGCTTCTGAAGCAGGGGGTATATTTAGGTAATTGTATCCATTACCTTATAAGGCCTTATGGGGTAGCAAAATGGTATTAAAGCCACTAGGTTTGACCTGGGTTTGCCCAACGTCGTGATTTTGAATCCCAAAAAATCAATTTGGGAATGGGACCGTCGATAAATTCAGAAAGCAGTTACCAATCAGGGAGTGTGGACTTCTGGAGCAAGGGGAGGGGTATATTTAGGTAATTGTATCCGTCATCTTGTAAGGCCTTATGGCGTAGCAAAGTGCAAGGTAGTAACAGTGTCTAGCTCATCAGTAGTGTTCCCCTCTCTCCTCTTTGGGCTTTATCTTCCTCTTATGCCAATGATGGTATCCAAAGTTAAGTTTCAAGATGTTGATAATATTAGAAATTCCAGTAATGGTCAGATGTTGCATGAAATTGAGGCTATAAGCAAAAGCCCCTTTACTTGGATCATGGTGAGAGGCCCAAGATGCAAGAATCAATACCAAATTCTAACCTAATTCATATATTAGCCGTCAGAAGTACAATATTTGCTTCTTTCTTCACGTGCATTCCATCGAAGGGTTATCCCCAAGTTTTGATTATTTAAGTATGTCTGTTTTGAAGGGTTTTGAGAGAATTTGTGAGAAATTAAACCAATCAAAATGAGCTTATATATAATAAGAATATCATATCTCAACTCAAAATCTTAAAACATTAAATTATAAATCCTATTTTTGTATATAATTCCCTTTATTTATATGTTTGATGGAATGACCATAATTGTGAATTTTTAATCTATCTTTCTTAAGAGAAAGGATAAGGTTATGAAAACCTAACCATCAAGGATTGTCAATGGAACTGTTGAGTTTGATGAGACTCAAATGCACAAATGTTGTGCATACGACATCATAAATGGTCCCAAATTAGCAAACTACAAAGTTAAGTTGTAATTGATCTATGCTTCAATAATTAGGGCTTTAGACCTAGTTTGTCTCTAGAATTTCCCAAAGAAACTCACTAATTACAGACAAGGGAGTAGCGACAAAAGAGTTGGAATTAGTTGGAGGAATTGAAGATGATGGAGGTAAAGAGTTAGACATCAACTATGAAACTTTGGATTTTGCAGAGGAAGACAACAACATCAAAGAAGGAGAGAGGGGGACAGACTTGGAGAATTTAAGATAATTAGGGATTTTTTCTTTAGTTTAAAAAAATTGTTAAGATATATGTTATGATATCTTAGAAACTAATTTTGAGCATTATTTGTAATTGAACATATTTGGATGTTTACCTTGATTAGGACTCTTGAAGATAAAATTATATGAAGGATAAAATCCTAGTGAAGATAGGACTTATTATTTGGGGTAAAATTATCATATCTAAATAAAGATAGTGTAGAAATTTTTGTAGCTATCTTTGGAAGCCTATTTTGGAGATAATAACTATCTAAGATAGCTTAATTTTTGGAGATATCATTGACTATTTTGCAGCTGTAGTTTTGCTGTATTTTACGTGAATTTTAGGCTGATGTGTTGTGGATTTTGGGTGAATTAATGATAGGTAATGTGTGACTTGGAAGCTAGAATTTTAAGGCTATCTTGGATATTAATTTTCATATGATTTGATGTTATCATCATCCAACTATTGTTGGGTTTTTCTGTCATTGAGGTTGTGATTTCAGCAGCTACGTATTCTCCAATTTTTGAATGACAATTAAGGACTATCTTGGTGTTGAGTGTGTGAATTTGGCAACTACATTTTTTCTTTAATTTTTGCAAGCTGATTTTTGAGGAATTTTCCAGATTGGGGGAGTTATGTTTTTTGTCTATTGTGAGGGATTTTTTAGGTTGTTGATGATAGTGGTTTTCATGCGAGAAACTCCTAGCAACCTTGGCATTTTTGTAACTCTTCGTATATGACATTTCGGTGATGAAAATTTTGTTGATTTGAGATGTTTTATGGTTGCTATACATGGGATGTTCCAATGACGATATTGAAGCTTCACAGCATATTATTTTGATGGACAATTTCTCATTCTTTCATTGACGAAGTTACATTGTTAGGGATGCTGTTTTCTTTCTCAGATGACTTTGTTTATGTTAGTTATTATTTCAATCACTTGAGTTATTTTATTTTCATCCTTTATTATCAAATATTGTTAAGAAAATCCTTTGTTAAGGTTAGTATAAGGCAGTCATACTATTGAATGTGATTTACTTTCATAGGTAGTAAGGACGAGGAATAGTATCAAGAATAGGGTGAGTCAGCTCTGTATTGCCTTGAATAAAACTATTATTGTATCATAATTGAAAGTTGTTTAAGCTAGGCAAGGGCCCTGCAGATGTAGAAAAAGTATGCCGAATTGTGTTACCAAATCTCAGGTGTCGATTTCTTTATTTTGGTGCAGATCTGTGTTTCGCAATTATCGCTATAAAAGAAGGGGAACCAATCATCAGGTCACCATTGTTAGATGGTTCAAATTATCTGGCTTGAAAATCAAGGATGAAAGTATTCATTCAAGCACAAGGAACTATGGCATGGACTTAGATGTTGAATAGCTAGACACATCCAATGACGATTGATAAAAAAAATGAAGTGATCCTAAATATCCATCTGAATGGAAAAGAGTTGAAGAAGAGGAAGCAGTTGACAATTCTCGTGCATTACATGTGATCATCAATGTTGTCAATGAAGGATGTTTTAGTATGATTTCATCCTGTTAATTAGTAAAAAAAGCATAGGATACTTTGTCAACTATACATGAGGGATCAAAATTTGTGATAGTTTCGAAACTTCAAATGTTGGCTGCTAGATTTGAAGAGCTTAAGATGGATGAAAACGATACTATTGGAGACTTCTATGAGAGGTTGCGTGATATAGCCAATCAAGCACATCAACATGGAAAGAAGTATTTGAATATGATATTACTTAATTTTCTTTGGATAAGGTAATTGCGATTTTTACTAACTTTGAGATGATTAAGGGATAAACGAGAGAAGAGCAAAGGATTGGCATTGCAAGTCGAGATTGGTAAAACCATGAATGACTTAGAAGATGAATCCGACGAGAATAAGGATTTGGTATTATTGACAAAAAATTTTAGTAAGTGGTTGAAAAAAGTGAAAAAGGACAGATCTGAGTTTAGGCAAAACGGTGGAAGTTCATCGAACAACAACTTCTAACAATAAGCTAAAACTCAAAATGGTGAAAGAAAAGTAAAGAAAATTCAATGTCATGAATGTCAAGGATTTGGACATGTCCAAGCGGAATGTGCTAACACCTTGAAGAAGAAAAATGGGAAGTCTTATACGAGCACTTGGAGTGAGAATAAATCTAAAAGTGAGTATGTCAGTGAAGAGGAATTTGTAAGTAATGCTACGTTGTTTGCTTTATATAGCAAAAGTCTAGTTGCCTGTTTAACAGAAACTAAAAAAGTAGAAACTGTGGATAAAATAGCTCAAAATTTTGGGAATAACACGTATTGGTCAGCTTAAAGTTCAATTTCAGATTATGACAATGATTTGGATTATAAGAGTGAGGATATTTGTAAAGTTTACGAGTTAATGTATGCTAAATAGGTCCAAACATGTAAGAAAAATGAGAAGTTGAAAGAGGAAAACTCTACCATGAAGAACGCCATTCAAAACCTTGAGAAGAGGTTATTATCTACAATAGATGAGCTTAATGAAACAAAGTTGAAGCTGGTCAGTATGGAAAAGGGAATAATAATGTTAAATGGAGGTACTAAAAAGTTAGAAAAGTTGTTAGAAATTGGTAAGACTAAAGGAGACCTTCAAGGTATTGGTTATAAAGGTGAATGTTCTAAGTCGAATGATGAGAAAAATGGTGCGATCAAATTTGTCTAAGGAGAAATCTTAAGGAAGAATGGAAAGTTCATACCTACATGTCACTTTTGTGGGGTAATTAGGAAGTCTTATATGAGCACTTGGAGTAAGAATGAATCCAAAAGTGAATATGTCAGTGAAGAGGAATTTGTGAGTAATGCTGTGTTGTTTGCTTTATATAGCAAAAGTTCAGTTGCCTGTTTAACAGAAACTAAAAAAGTAGAAATTGATGATGAAACTGTGGATAAAATAGCTCAAAATTTTGGGAAAAACACAGATTGATCAACTTAAAGTTCAATTTCAGATTATGACAATGATTTGGATTATAAGAGTGAGGATATTTGCAAACCTTACAAGTTAATGTATGCTAAATAGGTCTAAACATGTAAGAAAAATGAGAAGTTGAAGGAGGAAAACTCTACCATGAAGAACACCATTAAAAACCTTGAGAAAAGGTTTTTATCTACAATATATTAGCTTAATGAAACAAAGTTGAAGCTGGTTAGTACAGAAAAGGGAATAATAATGTTAAATGGAGGTACCAAAAAGTTAGAAAAGTTGTTAGAAATTGGTAAGATTAAAGGAGATCTTCAAGGTATTGGTTATAAAGGTGAATGTTCTAAGTCGAATGATGAGAAAAATGGTGCAACCAAATTTGTCCAAGGAGAAATCTCAAGGAAGAACGGAAAGTTCATACCTAATCTCAAGGAAGAACGGAAAGTTCATACCTACATGTCACTTTTGTAGGGTAATCGAGCACATAAGGCCATATTTTTACAAGTTGTTACAAATGATATTTCAAAAGGGTCGAAATCAAAAATCTAGTCACTCTCCACTAAATTTCCAATAGTAACCCATGTTATCAAAACATATTTAAGTTAGAAAGGGTCAATTACAAGTACAAAGATGTAGTGAAGGAAAAATAAGAAATTATCCAGATTCATAGTTAGTTGCTGCTATTGAAGAAATTGTTCAGATAGACGATAAGTCAATTATTTCAAAAGAAGAAATCAACTAGAAAGTTGATGATAGAGATAATGTGAGGAGGAATAAGACCACGTTTGAATTTTTTCAAGAGGCATAAGAATTGTGTGCTTTATAATTTTTAAGTATATTTTTATGTTGTTTCTTAAAAAAAAAGGAGGTTTGAAGGAGTTAACATCTAGACTTTTGAGTTTTTAATTTATGAGTTTTCTAAGGTTTAGGTGATTGGTGTTTGTCTAGCTTTCCCTTATTTGTTGAATAGTATATTTGAAGTGAGAATGAAGCTTTGCTTGATGATTTGAGAATTTTGCTTCTGAATTTTGATTTATGAAGTTATGTCGAGAAAAAGTTGATGCTTGGTTGGAGAACGATGGGAAGATTCAGAATTTATATGACTTGGGTTTTTAAAGTTCTATCATGGTTTATCTTTATATTGTAGGGTGTATGAGTTTGAGCAATATGCTTTCATAAGGTTTATGTGAGGAAGAGATCGATTAAGTTTGATTTTGATTTGTTGAACGCATTTTTAGGTTTATGAATTTAATCTGTCTTATACGAATGGCTTTGTTGTGAGTAATAATATGTTGGCTAGTGTTTTTACTAATGGTCAATTGTCATCTTGGAATGCTTATGATTCTTTCGTTACACCTAAGGATTATTCTGATGACTGTTTCATTCATGGGGAGATTTCAAGATATATACATGACTATTAGTATTGCTTTTTAACATCTTTTTATCCTAAGGGGGAAAATTTTGGGTGATTGGATAATTGTTCATATGGGATTATTGTTTCTTTGGATGTTTCTTGAACTTGACAATCTTAATGTTATGTGAATTTGAATGTTATTTGGAAGTTACTCAAAACTTGATGTTCAATCAAGGGGGAGTTCTTATATGTTATGTGGACTTGATGTTTTGTGTCCACTTATCTTCTTAAGGGAGAGTTTTGATATGTGACAAATAATGCTATAAAGGAGGAGATTGTTAAGATATATGTTATGATATCTTATAAATTAATTTTGAGCATTATTTGTAATTAGAAGTATTTGTATATATTTGGAAGTTTACCTTGTTGAGACTTTTGAAGATAAATTACATGAAGATAAAATTACATGAAGGATAAAATCCTATTGAAGATTGGATTTATTATTTGGGATAAAATCATCATATCTAAACAAAGATAGTGTGCAAATTTTTGGTAATTTTTGTTGCTATATTTGGAAGCCCATATTAGGGATAATGACTATCTGAGGTAACTTGATTTTTGGAGATATCATTGACTATTTTGCAGATGTAGTCTTGTTGTATTTTATGTGATTTTTGGGCTAATGTGGTGATTTTTGGGTGAATTAACGATAGGTAGTGTGTGACTTGGAAGCTAAAATTTTAGGGTTATCTTGGATATTATTTTTCAGTTGATTTCATGTTATCATCATCCAACTTGCAGCTATGTCTTGTTTGCCTTTTGGAAAGACTATTTTTGAGCTTTTTTTTCATTGAGGCTGTGATTTTAGTAGCTGTGTATTCTCCGGTTTTTAAATGACAATTGAGGGTTGTCTTGGTGGTTAAGTGTGTGAATTTAGCAACTGTGTTTTCTTCTATTTTGAATAACTATTGAGAGTAATTTTTGCAAGTTGATTTTCAAGGATTTTTCCAAATTGAGGAAGATGCATTTTCTGTCTCTTGTGAGGGATTTTTTGGGTTGTCGATAATAGTGATTTTCATGCAAAAAACTTCCAGCAACCTTGGTGTTTTTACAGCTCTTCATGTATGACGTTTCAGTGATGAAACATTTGTTGATTTGAGACGTTTTGTGACTGTCGTGCATGGGATGTTCTAGTGACGATATTGAAGCTTCACAGTATATTATTTTGATGGACAACTTCCACTTCTTTCATTGACGAAGCTACATTGTTAGCGAAGTTGTTTTCTTTCTCAAATGTCTTTGTTTATGTTTATTGTTATTTCAATCACTTGAGTTATTTTATTTTCATCCTTTATTATCAAATATTGTTTAGAAAATCCTCTGTTGAGGTTAGTGCGAAGCTATTGTACTATTGGGTGTGATTTACTTTCACAGGTAGTGAGGATGGGGGATAGTGTCAAGGGTAGGGTGAGTCAGCTCTGTAATGTCTTGAGTAAAACTATTGTTGTATCACAAGTAAAAGTTGTTTAAGCTAGGTGAGGGCCCCGTACACTTAGACAAGGTGTGTCAAACTGCGTTACCAACTCGGGTGTTGATTTCTTTATTTTTCATTTAATTTTCTATTTTTGATTGTGTTAGATTCAATCGCAATTGAATCAGAAAATTTGCAAAATTACATCCTGTTGAATTTCAAAGAGCATACTAGTGTATAATATTCAGGTTAGATTAGGTTTTATAGGTTTGATTAAGATTTATTAAAAATTAAAAATAATATTAAAATAAATTTCGGTTTCCATATCTTAAACTTACTATGATTTTTCTTTGCATTATTATTTAGGAGTAAATTCATCAATCTTTTTCAGGATCTAATGACAAAAAAGATTATTGGCAAAGCATTTTATTTAGGAGATCTCTGCATTCTAAATATCCAAGTGCTCAGGCCTATTACTTGTTCCAATGTCTGTAACTTTCTTTAAGAATCATTGTCAAATAAGACATCCCTCTTTACCTATATTAAAGAAGTTAAGTAATCAATTTCATAATATATCTTGCGTAGATTGTAAGTCATGTCAATTTGTCAAAGATAATCATCTATCTTCACTTTTTTGAGTTAATAAACTAGTTTTCCTCTCAAATTAGTACATTATGATGTTTGGGGTCTATGTCCTATTGTGCCCAAATTCAAGATTTAATATTTTGTTACTTTTGTTGACAAGTTTCTTGTGTGACTTGGCTTTAATTAATAAAAAATCATTCTAAATTATTTTATCACTTTACTACTCTTTGTAGTCAAATAAAAATACATTTTATTTATATATCCATATTTTAGAAATGATAATTCCAAAAAAATATTTTTTCACATTGTTTTAAACCTATATGATCCAAAATGACATCCTTCATTAATCCTTACTAGTTTACACACCATCTCAAAATGGTATGATTAAAAGGAAAAATCATCATCTCCTTAATCAAAGCACTATTATTCCAAATACACGTTCCTAAATTATTTTGGTTTTTGTTGTCTTTATAACATATTTTTTATTAACCATGTGTACTAATTTATTTTTCGTGGTGAGATTCCTTATAATTTTCTTTTTCTTACTAAACCCTTGTTCATATTTCATTGCGAAATTTTTGGTAATACTTGTTTTTTCATAATGCTCATCCTTAAGCTATCAAATTAGATTATAAATCTTTAAAATGTGTCTTTCTGAACTAATCTCATTTATAAACAGGGTATCAATACTACTATCCAAATCTTAACAAATATGTAGTCGATATTACTTTTTAAAAATACAATCCTTTCTTTCCTGCTAGTTTAATACATGAGAAGGAAGTGTTAAGTCAAAATGACGTTACATAAATGATTTTGATGAAATACAAATAATAATGAAAAGCAGACGAACAGACGAAAGAAAAGCAGATGAAGAAAAATAGACAGAAGAAAAACAGACGAAAGAAAAGTAGATGAAGAAAAACAGACAGAATTAAAGCAGACGAAGAAAAGCAGATGAAGAAAAACAGACGAATGAAAAGTAGACGGAAGCTAAAATTGAAAAGTAGACGAAGAAAAGAAGATGGAAGCAAACCACGTCAAATCAAGAATAAGTTTGAGTTAGTTACAGAATTCAACTGAATAACCGTTTCTTGAAAGAAGCAAGAATCAAGAATTAAGAAGCAGTTGAAGACGAAGACTATAAATATGAGTCGGAATCGAAGATTGAAAAAGTTACAAAAGTTACGAAAATTACGAAGATTGCAAAAGCTACAAAAGTTAGTGAAATCAAAGAGCTTAGCAATACTTGAGAGAAACTATTGTG
>JANIJH010000001.1:30076835-30103385 GCA_024520975.1 Erythroxylum areolatum | reverse complement strand
TGTCCTCTTTGGTTCAAGGGTGAGCCACGGCTCGAACCCAAGACCTCAAGGTTTTGTTCCACTTTAAGTGGACGCCTTTTACCATTGAGCCGGCTCAATGGTAAGAGGCGTGTTGCTAGATAGTAACAAAACCTTGAGGTCAGGGTTTCGAATCCTGACCAAAGAGGACAATACCAATTTGTGTTGGATGCCGCGGTATAACCCGCAAACACACGCCGTAGTATAACCTGCAAATACCTACGGGTGGGGTGTGGGGTCCAACATTCTTGGGTTGTTCCCATTCAAGTATAGCTTCCACTTTCTTCAGATCTACAAAAATACCTTCCCCTGATACCACATGCCCAAGGAATCCAATCTCCCTTAACCAAAATTCACACTTTGAAAACTTCGCATACAACTGTCTTTAAAGTATTTGTAGCACAATCTGGAGATGTCTAACATGTTCCTCTTCATCCTTAGAATAAATAAGAAGATCATCAATGAAGAATATGATAAACTGATCTAAATAAGGAGGGAACACCCTGTTCATGAAATCCATAAATACTGCAGGTGTATTTGTCAATCCGAATGGCATTACCAAAAATTCATATTGTCCATACCTCGTCTGGAAGGTAGTCTTATGCACATTATTCTCTTCAATCTTCAACTGATGGTACCCAAACCTTATATCTATCTTTGAGAGTACTGTAGTTCCTTTTACTGATCAAATAAATCATCGACCCTAGGAAGAGAATATTTATTCTTGAAGTTAACCCTATTTAACTATTGATAATTAACATATAAGCTAAGTATCCCATCCTTCTTTTTGACAAACAATACCGGTGCTCCCTATAGTGAATGACTTAGTCTAATGAAGCCCTTATACAATAACTCTTGTAATTGAATCTTGAACTATTTCAATTTTGTTGGTGTTGTACGATACGATGGTATAGATATTGGTGTCATCTCCAGGACTATGTCAATAGTGAAATTAAACTCCCGATCAGGTGGCAATTCAGGTAACTCTTCCGAAAAAATGTCAGGAAACTCGCTCACAATAGGGACATCACCCAGTCCAACCTTCTGTACTGAAGTGTCAATGACATGTGTAAGGAATGCTTGGCATCCCTGACAAATCAACCTTTTAGCCGTGATCACCGATATCAAACAACTCAGAAATACTCGTCGACGACTAGTAAATTTAATCGGGACTCCATCCTAAGGTTCAAATTCTACCTGTTTCTTAAAATAGTCAACCCTGACGCGATACCTCTCTAGCCAGTCAATCCCCAATATCACCTTAAAATTCCAGAGATTAAGGGGAATAATATCTACCTCTAACCAGCATCACCGATCTTTATCTCACAGGCTGTATATACTTCATCACAAGCTATTTGCTCTCTAAGAGGAGTGACTACAATGAAAGGGGGATTTAATGGCTTCAGGGGATGACTAATATCCTCTAGCTTAGGTCGCAAAGGTCCAACCTTATGACGACTTCCCCTTCCTCATCCAACTATGCTATCACTATAAAATCAAAGAAAAAGACGTTGTTTAATAAAATAAGTCAGCCTAAGTCTAGCTTATCTAAGATCCCAAATACCCTAAGGAATGTCGACAAATACTTTGATCGAGGTCGAAACCATCCGACAGTTAAAGATGTCAACTTAACAATCCGAGACTCAACGTCTCGACCAAAGACTTTCGACACCCATACTCAATTCCTAAAGCTCATGAAATTTTTGAAAATGAAAATGACACTTTTGAAAATGTAAAAACCAGGCTCTGATACCAATTTAATTGTCACGACCTGGTATCACATCGGGCCTATGACAGCGGTTGCATAACCAGGCTAAGGACACTAACGATATCTTTAATCCGACTATACAAGGCTAACTGAATATCTTTTTTTAAAGTGTGAGATCCCATATCAATTTGAGAGAGGAACGAAGTATGCCTTATAAGGATATTGATACCTCTCCCTTATAGACGCATTTTCCATACCCTACCGCACTGGATTGCATCAAAACTCCGAAGTTAAATGTGCTAGGACAAGAGTAGTACCAAGATGTGTGACCTCCTAGGAAGTTCTCGGGAAAAGTAAAACGATGAGAGCTTAATTGGGCCAAGGCCTAAAGCGGACAATATCTACAAGTGGGTGATCTAGACTATTACAGGAGATCTAGCAGCCTACTATCTCTTATAGAACTCTATACTACAAATATTAAGGAATAACTGATTATAAACTAGTTGGGGATAGCATTGTAGCAAAGGACTGGCTCTCTTTTAGAGAGTATAGTTCTCAATGTTTATTCATAGATCACGGACTTCCATTAGTGGGTTCACTCTATTTAGGATACAATAAAGAAAATAGTGCTACCCATGCATTGTTATTTCCTAAGCAACTCAAGCAAATTTTGAAATAATTAACTCAAGAAAGAAAGAGAGAAATGAGGATTTAGAAGGAATTTGACTCACCTGTAGCTGAGAGCATCTTGGCGTACCTCCTCTAGATCTATTGCCTCACCAATCGAGATCCATGAAGGAAGCTCCTCGATGTCCCCCTCTAGTCTCCTGATTTTCAAAATGAAGTTTGTAACTCTTTGGAGATTCATAGAAATCTACATAATCTAATCTCCTACATGAGACGAGAGATCTCTTCTAGCCTAAAGACATATAGTAATGCCATCGACTTATCACAACCTCCAAAGACTTCTACCCCGATTAAGTAATTGACTGAAGATACGACAAAAGTAGGGAGGTGTTTACCCTAGTTACTGATACGATGTCACACAACTTTACCCAATTGGATTCAACGTCGTTGTTTTTTTTTCCATCTTTGTTTTGTTTAACTATGTTATTTTATTTCACGAGGGAGAGTCCCTCTCCATTGTTGTAAATTAAACATCTTTTCTCTTTAATGAATTTTTTAAATTCTCAAAAAAGGGTTTATGTTTTTCTTAAGAAAATGTGCTTTAGGTGGCAAGAAAGTACATGAGAGGGAGAGAGATGATAACTACAAATAAAATATAGAAAACGAGCCGGTTCAGTATCAACCCGGTTCAATGAAAATTAAAGAAAGAAAATGAAATTGAGAAAAAGAAAAAGAAAAAGAGTAGTGTGATTCCTCGTTGTCAGTCAAGGGATCCCTTCTCTTCTCCTCTGTTTTTCTGTCCATCAAAAATAAAGCACAGAATTTGGAAACTCATTGGTCTACGGCGAAAATGGTCTCGAAATACCACTCAATTACGAGATTGGTCCTGCCATTGCCACCTCCATCTTCTTCTTCTTCGTCGTCTAGCTCCAAGATCAACACCCTCTGCATGGTGAAGTCGCCGCCTCTCAAGACGCCATTTCTCGGGGCTGGAGGTAATTCTCTGTTGCCTGTGCTTCATGCGTGCTTCTTGGTTCTTTCACCTTTCTCCTAATTTACTTGCGAAGTTGCTTATCAAAATTGTTCAAATTCGCTTGCTTTTTGGAAATTCTGGGTGTCTTTAGTTTTGTGTCAAGTATGGAGGAGATTAGTCTGATGGGCTAATTATACACCTCATATGAATAAGAACCTTGTTTTTAAGTAGTTGAAATTGATTCATTCCCTGGAACTGATAAATAGGTGAAAGAATTTCTTATGGTATTGGGGTTGGAAGATTTAACTGTGAGCTAATAATTATGCATTGTGTTTAATGGTATGTTCTAAAGTTGATTTCTTTCAAGGCATGGTCTATAAACTATATATATAATGATAAACTTGTCTGCAAGCAATATATGTAGTTGAACAGAGCAGAGAAAGAAAGGAACTTCTGATACATTAAAGAGTGTTCAGTTATGAGATTAAAATCTGAGGCATCTAGTCTTTTTCAAACTCTTCTTATGATTTTTTTTAAAAAAATTCAACCATGCAAAATTTTAATCTATAAAATCTATGATAGAAAATCTTAGTAATCTTATTAATTGCTAAACTTGAAGTATCTCTTACTAATTTAGATATCTTGACTCAGTATGTTTCTGTTTCATTTTCAATTTTTCATGCAGTTGAGACTTTAAAAGTTGTTAGGTTAAAGACTGGTTCTTCATATTGTTCCCATTGCTATAGACAAGGTGGAGGTGCTCTCGGTACTCATATGAATCTTTTTGATAGATTTGCTAGAGTTGTAAGGGTAAGATCTTTGGAGTTGCTAATCTACACTGTAAAAATTGTAATGGCTAATTCTTGTCATTCTTCTAATACAGTCATATGCAAATGCAATCTTGAGTTCCTTTGAAGACCCAGAAAAAATTCTAGATCAGGCAGTACTTGAAATGAATGATGACTTGACAAAGATGCGTCAGGCCACTGCACAAGTAAGTATCATGCTTTAGCATATTCTTTTCTTGAATTATCTTGGGTTGTTTCCATATTAATCTTAGCATATGATCCTCAATTTTCCTTTTGAATTTCCTAACTTGAGTTCTGTTTATCTACAATCATCTTTTCTTATTGAAATTCTAGTTTCTCTTCATATTCATCAACAATTGAAGCCTCTTTGATATCGCAATAGCATTGAAGGGATATTGGATTGAAATCTATGTTCATGTTAAGTTTTTAGATGCTCTCCTCTATTTCTTTTAGTCTGGAATTTAAAATTTTGTTGTTTGGGTTCTTCTCATCTGTTTTATGAAGGTACTGGCATCTCGGAAACAATTGGAAAATAAGTACAGAGCTGCGCAAAAAGCTTCTGAAGATTGGTAAATCTTGATTACTTTGTTAACAATAGACGGGGTATTCTTTTTTTCACCAAAAAACCTGTTAGGATCTACAAGGGTGAGGGAGAGAATTGTTCTAGAAGGAAGGATAGGGGCTAGGAGGGAAATTGGTTATCAGCTGAGGTGGCTAAGTAGTTAGAATAACCGAATGTACTAGGGGGCAGATGGGGATAAAAGGAGGGCAGAAGAGAGAGTGAGGTAGGCAGAAAATTAAGAGAAGAGAGTGACAGAAGGATTCTTACCTTCTGAGGAGCAAATCTGCTCTGGTTAGGGAAATACTACACTACTATTCGGTAGTGATTAGTATTTCACAGATATATATAGAAATAATATAGAAGAACTCTAGTATTATAAGTCTAGAGTTCTAACAAAACCTTATTGCAAATCCTAATTAAGTATTGTTCTTTTACTTTTTGTGAAGGTACCGCAAGGCTCAGCTTGCTCTTCAGAAGGGAGAGGAAGATCTTGCACGTGAAGCTCTTAAAAGGCGGAAGTCTTATACTGTAAGTTGATGCCATAATGAAAGAGTCATGCTTTACAAAATAAACTTGAACCGAGAACAAAATTAAAATTTTCAAATGAAATTGCAATTCCTTTTTGTGCTTCTTTGCTCATTGTTTCTGAGTTTAATAAACAATGGTCTGATTTATACCCAGTTTCTTCACAAAGAGCACAATAATCTTAGCTGATGCACTTTATGATCAAGCAACTAAATATTTGCCTCTGATATTATGCTTATCATCTTTAAGTGTGCTACTGTACTTTCTTTCCTGACCTACAAGTTGCAATTTGCTTCTGCTGTTGTGCTCATCTCTTCGAGTGTCCTACTGTGCTTTCTTTTCTGACCTGCAGATTTTGAATGGTAGTCAGTTGCAGGAACTAGAATGAACCTTGCACCTCACTAGCAAGCTGCATTATAGAGCAGCTAATAAATAATCCTTGGGCAGACATAATGAATTGCTCATCTCACGTTAACTTATAATAGAGTTGTTCGTGCTTTATATGTGATTCCCTACTAGTGAGTTTAGAATAGCATATTTAACTCTGTTGCTTTTTGTTAACTTTTCAAGAAATACCGAGTGACAGACTTTGTAGTGCAAGTGCCTATTTTGGATAATGTCTTGACTAAGATTCGTTGTTCACACTTGCAGGACAATGCTAATGCTTTGGAAGCTCAACTTGATCAGCAGAAAGGTGTTGTGGATAATCTAGTCTCCAATACTCGGGTACTTCTATTCTTATATATCTTGCATTATGTTACAATGTAACTTTAGTCATGCATTCTCATTATATGCGGCCTTCCCTTTCTTCCCATCATTGTGTATCCTTAATTCATCAACTCATTTGAGGTGCTGTGTTTTAAACTTGAGGAATATGCCTCGATACAAAATCCCAGAAGCAATAAAAGAAGGGATCAAGATTTCCTGTTCTGATGGACCGCAGATGTTGAATGCCTAATCTTGTCTAGTTGATTCTCGAATGGGCTGAAGTGTCATAACTTACTAGCAAATTAAAACAAAAAACAAAACAAGTTGTTGGGACTTAAGTGATTGTTGAGATGGTCTCCTTTAAGGGTTTTATTTACTGCAGAAACTGATTAATTCCTTAAATTTTGTTTGTTTTCGTTAACTGAAAACTTGGCGACATTGATGGCTGAATTTGTATCTTTATTATTTTGTTTGGATCTATATTTACCTTGATGCATACAGCTATGTGTTATTTTTCATATAGGTGCATTAAGTGAACTCCATTTTGTGTAGCTTCTGGAGAGCAAAATACAAGAGGCAAAGTCTAAGAAAGATACTCTAAAAGCACGTGCTCAATCTGCAAAGTTTGTCTCTCTCACTACTTGAATGGTGAAATTGCTTTTCCCTTTTTAAGTTTGTCACATCCGTGATGTTGCTATCTTGTTCTTTTAGGACTGCAACCAAAGTGAATGAGATGTTAGGGAATGTCGATACAAGTAATGCTCTTTCAGCTTTCGAAAAAATGGAAGAGAAAGGTATATTATTTATCATTTCTCTACATATTTAGCCTTTGCTCAATATATTGGCAATTTTCCAACTCTCCACAGGTATTACAATGCATGATAAGAATACTAGACATTACTTTCCTCTACTTTGTTTACTCGAGGTATATTTGACTTTGAATTTAACTGATGTTATCACTTTCTTGTGAATGGATGCCTGCACAGTTTTTTTAATTTAAATTTTCAATGCGAGGATAACCAGGCTGCTTTTTTCTCATTGTCAGTCCCCACCCTTTTTTCAACTTTCCATGCTGCGATTGATCTTAGTCTGCACTGGATCTCCTGGACTGATACACTTAACTTGTTTGCACGCGTACATAACCAAGTTTACCTAGTTGAACTGTGAAGCTTCTAGCTTTTATGAAACAGAGCTTTATTAGAAGTTATCTTCCATTCTTTGAAGCTTCTAGGTTTTATGAAACAGAGCTTTATTAGAAGTTATCTTGCCATTCTTTGACTCTTCTAGCTTTTACGAAACAGAGCTTTATAAGAATTTACCTGTCATTCTTAATCTTGAAAACACATTGATTTATCATGTTCTTCCCTTTATGCATAATGTACAAATTAAAGTCTTGAGTTGATAATTGTTATGTTTTATTCTGAATTGCAATATGTTGCTATTGTTATACGTTAAAAACAAATTATCTTCTAAATCACTTAACCTTTTCCATGGCATGGTGACGATTATATAGGAAAGTATTGCGTCTGAACATTTCTGTTTATTTCTTTTGTTTTGATCTTCTTAGTAATGACTATGGAATCACAAGCTGAAGCTCTTGGCCAGTTAACTACTGATGATCTGGATGGAAAGGTAACAAATTTCTTCATTCTCCCTTTCTGAAAAATAGGGGTTTTCAATATACCTGCGTCCTTATACACAAATTTGGTTCCTTAAATTTCTATGACTCGGAGTCTTTTATTAGCTCTTCTAAGAATTATCATTATCTTCATCAACTCTCACAAATCTGCAGCCTTAGTTGGAATTTAGATTTGACTGTTAATAAAGTTGAAGCTTTGTTAGGGCTTAATTTGAGCTCCAATTCCTCCCTGTCAAATTAACCAGTAGGAACTGAGAGCTTAGCTAGACCTTATACAAGTAGCTTGCTTGAACTTAAACTCGATGGTTAATGCCTGGAAATACTTCCATCTTCCTGACCTTCCCCATTTTTATACTTGTCATCCATGATGCAGTTTGCTTTGCTTGAAAGTTCATCAGTTGATGATGATCTTGAGAATCTGAAGAAGGAGTTATCTGGTGGCTTAAAGGTATGCTTTTAACATTTTAATATCTGAGAAAATTGTAGTAGATGATTTTACCAGCTCATATATATATTGTTAATTTTTACCAGCTAATTTCAGAGATGACTCCTCATGGGATCTCTCTTACAAGAACTTTTCCTTTTTTCTTTTTCCCCTGACAATCATAAGACTGTTGCAACCGTGAAGTCACCATAAGAGTTTTATCACTGAGATAGCATCTCCCTGCAGCAGTAGTGTACGGATGAAAATTGGGATAATGGAAGAATGTGTGATCTTTGCGTGTTTGTGGCAAATGATGGTTGCTAATAAACTGCACTGTATGACTGTTCATATTCCCTTTCCCCATGTTAATGAATTTGAGGAAAAGAGAACAACTGTCTATAATCCTGTCACTGTGAAGTAACTTCCGTTTGTTCACAAAGCCATACTAATCATCTACTGTTATATCCTCGTTTAACAGAAAGGAGAACTTCCCCCTGGAAGAACAGCTGTGGCTAATTCTCTTTTCCGTGATCCTGACATTGAGATGGAACTCAATGAATTGAGGCAAAAGAGAAGGGATTTCTGAATGCGCATTTGGAAGCTGTACTGTCAAGTATAGAACAGAAGTGCCTTAATTTTGGAAAAGCCACATAGATAACCATTGTACAGATAGGCCAAACTCAGATAGACTAAAAAGTAAATTTTCAAATGGTTATGATGTGACATCTCATTGTGATTTCATAATTGTAATCTATCCATGGAAGTATTTTTGACCGTATCCTAAATGAGTTGTTTAGTCATATAACTGGCAAAGATTTTATGTTTGTTTATATCTTACTTTGACCGCAAGATGGTTGGTTGGTGTTGTTGCTGTGGGATATAGACACAAAGCTGCACTAAAGTACTTAATTATGTTGCTGAACGCTTAAGAAAATAAAAATTGTGCCCAAGTTTTTCGTGTGGCTTATTAGTTGTTTAACTAATTATAGCCTTAGCTTACGTTGAATGCAAGGAACTAAAGTCATTTACTAGCATAGGGCACGGTTTAGTGCATTGGCATGTGGGTCTGTTGTGTTATCACAGTCAATACAATAACAGGAAATGACTCATAAATGGCTTAAGTGAGGTTCAAAGTCCTTGCAATTACCTTGTTCGGATCTTGGTGTCGTATTATATTGAATTCAAATGTTGATTGTTTCACACAATCATGTTCCACATCGCTTTTTCCCTTGGTCCCAGATTTCCAAGTCTTCAAGGTTGAATTTTTTACTGCTGTTCCTTTGAAGGCACCAGTTTTCAACGTTCCCAAAAATTGAACGAGAACAATGCACACATGAAGTCAGCTCGCAAACCCTTCCCACGTTGCTTCATAGCCCATATGGTCGCACCTCGTGCATGCTCGATGTTCCGTTCAGAACATGCAAGTAAATAGTGTTAGTCAATTCAAAGTTTCCGACCTTGGACTTAACAAAGAGGACACCAAATGCCACCCAGTCTATAGCAATAAACATCTCAGTGAGAACGGAGAACTGGTAAGTCCCATAAGCGCAAGCTCCAAATGTTCAACCAAAACCGTGTGCAACCAAAATTTGACATGTTCAAACATGGGAATGGGTTTAGCCATAGTTTATAGTGGGCCGCATGCCCTGACTGGGTCAACGACATTCCTTGGTCAACAAGGAAGACGATCTTAAATGGCCAAAAAAACCGTACTTGTCAACATACGAGAAAATATCGTCCAAGTAGACTCTTGCGGTCTCACCACACAACTTCAAGTGCCTTCTATATAATGTACTGATGCCGCAATTGTGTTCCTCCATACTCGCAAACACATCATCAAAAGCAAGTGCTCATCGTCAAAAGCTAGACAAAGCACGTCAAAGCAGAGCCTGGAAGTTGGATATACACTTAAGTTGGTCTTTCTACCAAATGGCTTCCCAAAGAACAGGAACACTTATGATCATCTTTGTTCTCTCTCTGGCCATGTTAAGCCTAGTGAAGGTGGAAGCAGCGAGAGTGTTGACAGAAGATTTTGCCAGCTCAAATCATGTGGAGTCCTACCCGTCCGTGATATTACAGAATGCAAAGAGAAGCGTGTCGAATTTGCTTGAGCTTCTCGCTTCAGGACCCAGCCCCAGAGGTCGTGGTCACTAGCTATCTCGCCCACTGAAAGGTGGTGAGGATTGATAACTAAGCTCCATTCTAGCAGGAAAAGAAAGAATGAAACTTTTGTTCTTCAGTTCCTTTATTCTTTGGAATAACCAAGCTCCATTGAAGCAGGAAAAGAAATTATAAGACTTTGCTCTTTATTTCTCTTAGTCTTTCGTTTTTTGTTCTTTTAATTATTTTAGGATCGCACTTAATTTTATTGTTAATATTCGATCACAAGAAATAGATGTAAAGGACGAAGTAGAAGATTCTTTTATTAATTATTTCTTACGAATAAATAATACGTAATTTTAAGATTGCTATCTACTTTAAAGTAAATTGACCATGGCTATCTATGGCATAAGGTTAAAGACGAGTGCTCATGGTTTGTGTTGCTTGATATATATTTAAAATTTATTAAGTGAATACCTATCCTATTTTTTAGTTTTTATATTAAAATCTTTTATGAAACTCATACATGATATAATAAACATAAAAACATGCACATTCTTTGCACAATTCTAAAAGGATCAAAGAGCTATGTTTGATGAGTCCAAAATGAACAAATAGAAATGAGTTGTGCTTGATAAGCTTTTGTACTGCAGACGTACGTGAATATGTGTGTTCATAAACAAGATGGACAAGCTATATATATATATATATATATAGGAAAAACAAATGACCGATTGGGTGTATTAAAGAATAATAATAAAGATGATGAGCGTTTTGGACATTTGGATATAATAAAAAATAATAATATCCATGATAGTCGTTCAAGTATAACAGCAATGATGATAAGCGTTATTGTGTAAAAAAATGTGGGGTATAACTGACAAGTTTTGGAACAATCAATACCAACACTCTACACACTTAATCATGAGCTCTGAGATGATTGTTTCTTAAATCTTATTCCTATTAAAAATATCCTCTTTCACATCAATATGCTCATGTTTAAAATTGTGCCTTCATTTCTGCATTTTAAAGAAGAACATATCTTGGTACATGATTGTATAAAAGATTGAGTTCACTCAATTACTAAATACTCATATCTGACCTTTCTTAGGCTTCAGTCTGGGTTTGAACTCAAGGTTCACGATTTAAGCACAACTTAAAGTTTAAAATTCTATTTTGTATATTTAATGAAATAATTTTGTTTTATATTTTAGTGAAAAGTTACTATTACATCTATGAATCTTGATTAGGCTCGGTTTAGGGTGGAATGCTTAAAATGTGATTAAAATTTAAGTCGGGTTCAAGTTAAATAAAAAATTTTAGGCTACAGGGCTTGGGCTTTACCTAATCTGTTGCCATCTGTATCTCAATCAACCTCTATAATGTCCTCCTCCTAACTCTGAGTAATCTCATATAATAAATTATTTTGCACCTAAGAAACCACTAAATTATATAATTAATCATTGCATTCTTTTGACAATCCATTAATAATTGTTTTATTAACTCATTTTTTATATTTAACTTTAAAAATAAAACATTAGTGATTTTGACAACCAATATTGTTGGAAGATAGTAGTGATCTTTTATTCAAGCAAATACTTTAAACCTCTTTTGTATTCTTACGCTATAAAACAGCATGTCATAATACTAGTCAAAATAAATCTGAGTACTACTATAGTAGTGGTGAGTCTAGGTTAATCCTACAGAGAGTGTGTGTAAAGTTATTGAAATGAAAAAATAGGTGATTAGGTTTAGGGGGTTTTGGATTTTTCAAATAAGAAAATAAAATGAAACTAAACAAATAAAAAAATTAAAGAAAACATACGAAAAATGATAAAAGTTGATAATTTGGTAGAGACCTGGTTCTTTGGTTCAAGTTCGACCTACACCCTAATTAAACATATCTTATTGATTTGTTATTTTCACACATTTCCTAGCAACTATTAATTGTGGGCTGAGTTTTCTCTTAGGTGGTATTTAATCAAAATATGATAGATAATTAAACCTAACTACCAAATAACTTAGGATACAATCTTTAGATTCAATTGGGTAGTAGCATTACGAATTAAGAAAACCAATTAATCAAGGCAACAATCACATACGATGCGTCATTTAACCTAGGCTATATTATCCCTAATGGTTACGAACCATTAGTCGCTTAGCTATGGATTTATACACAAACAACCAAACTATATGATAATACAATCATTCATACACAAAACCCAAATCTATATGTATAGGATAACACAATCAATTCTTAAAGTTGAGTAAGAATAACAAACATAATGAAAAATATGCTTAATCAGGTTCGTTGGTGTCAATGTTACCTTCAAATTAGTGTTGGGACGTCTAACCCTTCGTCTTCTCCATGAGTATCCAAGCATCAACCAAGAACACCTTTATTTCCATGGAAAACCGATAGGAAATGAAGAAAATTGCAGGTTTATTGCATCTGTTCACCCTTCTCCATTAATCTCCAATAATGGCCTTATTGTTGTTGACAACTGACCAGCCTCTAAGATGATTTGATTATGAATTTGTTAGCACATCGTAACACTAGTCAAAATAAAAACTAGACTACTACTATAGCAGTGGTAAGTCTAGGTCGATCCTATAGAGAGCGTGTGCAAAGTTTATGAAATAAAAATAATTGGTGTTTAGGTTTAGGGGGTTTGGATTTTGAAATAAGAAAATAAAATAAAGTTAGACTAATAAAAAATAAAGAAAACATGCAAAAAATGATAAAAGTGGAGAATTCTATAGGGACCCGATTCTTTGGTTCAATCTCGGCCTTCACCCTAATTAAACATATTTCATGGATTTGTTATTCTTAAACCTCTCCTAGCAATTATTAATCGTAGTTTAATAATTAATTAACCTGAGTTTTCTCTTAGGTTTTGTTTAATTAAGATACGATTGTTAATTAAGCCTAACCATCAAATAACCTAAGACACGATCTTTTGATTTAAGTTGGCAGTAGCATTACGAATTAGGAAAACCAATTAATCAAGATAATAACCACATATGATGTGTCATTTAACCTAGGTCATGTTATCCCTAATGATTACGAATCATTAGTCGCTACACATGAATTTCAACATAACAATTATAGATTATATTGAAATTGTAGCAATAAGTTTGCAAATAAATGATTCAATGAAAGCATTAAAATCATATTTTTGCAATATCCAATGGTTTCATACATAAACAACCGAATAATAACAAAAATGTGATTATCCATAACAATTCAGATCAATTAACATAAGATAACACAATCAATTTCTAATGAGAGAAAAAACCAACAAAAACGGTGAAATACACTTAACTTGAGTCATCGAAATTGATGTCACCTCCAAACCAGTGTTAGGATGTCTAACCCTCCATGGGTCTCTCTCGGAAAAATGCTTCAACCCCTATTAATAACCCCTACCAAAACCTTGTTCACTGCGTCTCCAAGCTCTCTTCTGTCGCAAGTTTCTCTCTACTATTCTATTTCACGGTACTCTCTCCATCTACTGTTCACTAACGTGACAATTAAAACATTTGGCCCAAACTACTATACACCCTTTAAAAACCTTGCAAATGTCTTGGCCTTGAATGCGGTCCTTGTAAGCGTTTAACATAATTGTCTACGTGACGCAGACGTCATCTGCGTGAAACACAGACTGTGTTTTCTCTCTACGCTATTGTCGTTTTGGTCCTGAAGTGTTGCTGCTTCCCATCTACATAATGTCGTTTAACATAATTGTTGTAACTTCCCTTGGCTTTTGTTCTTCTTTCTTCTCGTATTGTGCTACCATTAATTTACGTAAATTGCATGTATTGCATGCACAACTTTTCTGCTTCCTTATGATGAGCAACTTGGCATTTTCTTGTTTTTGTTTTCTTTTTCTTTTTTTCTTCTTGTCTTAATTTTCTTCTTCATACTCTATGAAGACAATTGAAAATTAATCTTCGAAAAATGACCTAAATATCATGCTTTTGACTCACTTTAGTTCTATCACTTCTTAATTGTGCCTAAAAACACATATGAACTAAAGTGAGTATTTTAAGTAATTTTATGTCATTAATCACTAAATGTTATGAAATAATAAAACAATCAATTAAGCACATATCAATTTCCCCCATGGTTAGCTTTTGGCCATCCTCGGGCAAAGCATTAAAATTAAGCTCAATGACCCAAAAACATTAACTCATTCCCCATAAGTTCCAAGAATACATAATCATAAATAAAGATGAATGACTTTAAAAAATCATAACAAGAAGTCAACATTCCAAGCTTTTACTCATGATTAATCGACATTTATCATCTTTAAAAACTGAGTAACTAATGGTAGACTTGAAAAATGTGTATCACTAAAATATATCCATATGTACACTCAATACCATTCATGATTATGTCATTCCACAACTTTGCATATCATTTCATTTCTCTACCGCTACTGTTCACATGCAAAATCATGGATCAAAGGACTTTTCAAGGTTGTAATGTGGGCAAATATAAGGTGAGATGTATTTGGGTCAAATAGCATGAAAGCCGTTAAGCTAGTGAAACAAAGAAACACTCAATGTGACATCAAGTGCACAAGTTAACACTCATAAAAAACTTGATACTGTCAGCTATGCCAAATGCAACATTCATATTTCACCACCCAATTTAGCTCTCACACAAACCATATAAAGCATATACCAATTCGAAGGAATCACTCATACAATTGATGATAATACATTGAAACTACAAAAGAGTTGACCTTCTAAGCCAACATCTACCTCATATTCAACATACTCAAATAACACATTAATTACAACTCTAGGAAGATGCATTAATTATGAATAATTTTGCAAACTCACATGCACTTCCTCTTCGATAAATTTATTTAAACAAAAAATTTTCATTTCTTTTTCTTTATTTCTTTTTCATTTTCTTTTCTTTTCTTTTCTTCTGCTTTTCTTTTTTTTTTTCTTTCTTTTGATTTGATTGTGAATTCGACAGCATGTCGTAACGCTAGTCAAAATAAAAACGTTACTACTACTATAGCAATGGTGAGTCTAGGTCAATTCCACAGAGAGTGTGTGCAAAGTTTATGAAATAAAATTAATCGATGTTTAAGTTTAGGGGGCTTTGGATTTTGAAATAAGAAAATAAAACAAAGCTAGAATAATAAAAACAACTTAAAGAAAACATGTGAAAAATTCGATAAGGACCCAATTCTTTGGTTTAATCTCAGCTTACACATTAATTAAATATATTTCATAGATTTGTTGTTCTTAAACCTCTCCTAACAACTATTAATTGTAGGTTAATAATTAACCTGAGTTTTTTCTTAGGTATTGTTTAATTAAGATACAATCATTAAGTAAACCTACAACGGAATAACTTAGGATATGATCTCTAGATTTAATTAGACAGTAGCATTATGAATTAGGAGAACCGATTAATTAAGGCAACAACCACATACGATGCGTCATTTAACCTAGGTCATGTTATCCCTAATGATTATGATTCATTAGTCATTACACATGAATTTTAACATAACAATTATAGATTATATCGAAATTCTAGCAATGGGTTTGCAAATAAACAATTCAATGAATGCATTAAAATTATCTTTTTACAATACCCAATGAGTTCATACATAAACAACCAAATAATAATAAAAATGTCATTACTAATACACAAATTAATTAATATAGGATAACACAATCAATTTTTAATGAGAGAAAAAAACAACAAAATTGGTGAAATACGCTTAACAAGGGTCGTCAGCATTGATGTCACCTCCAAACCGGTGTCATGATGTCTAACCCTCCATGGATCTCTCCCGCAAAAAATACTTCAGCCCCCATTAATAACCCCTATCGAAACCCTCTTCACTGTGTCTCCAAGTTCTCTTCTGCCACAAGTTTCTTTTTACTATTCTATTTTGCGGTACTCTCTCTAGTTACTATTCACTAATGTGATAATTAAAACATTTGGCATAAGCTACTGTATACCCTTTAAAAACCTTACAAACGTCTTGGCCTTGAACATAGTTCTTGTCTGCATTACACGGTCGTCATCTACATTTCTGTAAAACGTCTACGTGAAATAGAGACTACATTTTCTCTCCGCGCTGCTGTCGTTTAGGTCTTGAAATGCTGCTACTTCCTATCTATGCTGCTTTGTCATTTTGGTTCTCCTTTTACCCACATGCTTTCGTATTGTCCTAATTTTCTTCTTCTTGCTCCATAAAGACAAGTGAAAATTAATCTTTGAAAAATGGCCCAAAATATCATACTTTTGACTCGCTTTAGCTCCATCACTTCTAAATTGTGCCTAAAACCACATATGAACTAAAGTGAGTATCTTACGCAATTTTATCTCGTTAATCACTAAGTGTTATGAAATAATAAAACAATCAATTACGCACATGTCAGAATTCCTAAATGATGTCTCGGTTCTCCATCTTGGGAACAAAAGATGAATAACGAATAAACTAGCTACTGTCCACCTTGGTTGCTCACCTTAAAAACTGAAAGAAGATGATGATGAATGGAGTCCAAGTTGCTATCCACTTTCCTCTCTCGGTTGTTCTCCTTGTTGAGCTATCTCCTTGCCATCATACACATTCCATCCTTCATATAATAAAGAGCTAGGTCAAATGGAGTGGGGCAGGTGGCAAGAATCGAAGAGAGGAAGCTGCTCCACTCTCTTTCCTTATTTTATTTTTAAAGTGCAGCCCCTCACTCACTTCAGTCAAACTTCCACTCTCTTTTTGCTCTAGCTCTCATCGACACTTGCTTCCCCTCTTTTATTTATTTAGTAGCTCATGAAATAAAAGTGAGGCAGCTAGGTTTTTTTGTAAAATGGGACAGCTGTTACATTCCCCTCCTTTAGCCACACTTCACATACTTTCCTTTATTTTTACTCTCGGTTTTCCACACTTCCTAGCATCCAACACCTTGTCTTATTGCTCCACACTTTGTCTTAATGCTCCATACTTTATACAGCCAAAGCTAGGTTAAAACACGTGAGAAATAGGTAGCTAGTGGACAACTGGTTCCAACGGACAGCTGTTCATTTGTTTCACGTTGTTGAAAGATGTCTTATGGGTGTGAGTGGTGTCTCACACCCCATACATCATCTTGCATGGGCTGAGAGTGTCTCACATGCTTTTAATTCATGTTATTTTAATTGTTAGACAATACTCATGGCTAGCTCATCTATCATGTGAGTGAGAGATGTCTTATGGAGTGAGTGGTATCCCACTCACGTGAGACACCTTACATTGACAGTTTGTATTACATGGGCATCTCACTCTCCATTTTTTATGCTTCGTCTTGTCTCCTCTGCTTGTAATCTTCTTCTTATTATATGAAGATAAAGATAAGTGAATGTTAATCTTTAAAAAATAGCCCAAATGTTGTGCTTTCAATTCACTTTAACTTCTTTGTTTTCAAATTGTGCCTAAAACTAAGTGAGTATTTAAAGCAATTCCATGTCATTAATCGCTAAGTGTTACGGAATAATTTCATAATTAATAAAAAGCTTATCAATTTTTCCCACACTTAGCTTTTGGTCGTCCTCAGGAAAACATTAAAATTAAGCTTAAAACATTTACTTAATTCCCATATTTTCCATAAATATATAATCATAAGCAAAGATGAATGACTTTCAAAAATCATAACAAGAAATCAACATTTCAAGCTTTTACTCATAATCAATCATCATTCAATACCTTTAAAAACTGAGCAATCTAATGATAGACTCGAAAAATGTGTTTAAACAAGATATGTTTATGTGCACACTCAACACCATTCATGATCATGACAATCCACAACTTTGCATATTATTTCATTTCTCTACCACTAAGATTCATATGCAAAATCATGAATCAATGGACTTTTCAAGGTTGAAATGTGGGTAAAGGTAAGGTGAGATGTATTTGGGTCACATAACTTGAAAGCCATTATGCTAGTGAAACAAAGCAACACTCAATGTGACATCAAGTGCACAAGTTAACACTCATAAAAAATTAGATACTGTCAGCTATGACAAATACAGTATTTATATTTCACAGCCCAATTCATCTCTTACACACAAACTACATGAAACATATACCAATCCGAAGTAATCACTCATACAATTAATGACAATACATGGAAACCACAAAAGAGTTAGCCTTCCAAGCCAATATCTACCTCATATTCAACATACTCCAATAAAAAATTCATTACAACTTTAGGAGGATGCTTTAATTATAAACAACTTTTCAACACATATGCAATTCCTCCTTGCTACATTTATTTAAACTTTTTTCTTTTTTCTTTTCCTTTCCTTTCTTTTCTCTTATAAAAATTTAAATAAACTATATCAACATGGAAATTTCAATAATAAGACATAAAATAACATCCTAACATTATAACCAACCACACACATATGCATACCCCCACACTTAGAATTTGTACCTCTACAAACTCAAAAATCAACAAATCTTCCACTAGTTTCAAGGCTTGAGAACGACATTTGGTTAGGTTAAAGCATGTAATGTGACTAATGCTTAAAGAAAAGGCAAATAAAGCTCAAGGGGGCTTATCAAAAAGGAAAATCATATAATGGGTAGGCTATTCGGAAAATATAGTTCAGAAAAGCAAAGAATGCCTAATCATATCCATATTAATGCATGTGATAAATATGTGGTCTCGAATAGAAATTTAAGACAAAATCAAGATATACATGCCATTAAGGTCACACATTATGAAAAGACAATGAGATTAATATGAATGTGTCAGTCAAATAATGCTTAAAATCTCATCGACTTTATCTACCACTAGTCACAACTCTTCTAAAGATAATGCACATTTACCAATAACAAGACAAAAAGTACATGCTAGAGTTGCTATGAAATTTTCTAGTCATTTGCTAGAGTTGCTATGAAATTTTCTGGTCATTTCATTCTCTACTCATGACTATATAATCCTAGAAGTAATAGAAAATGTGCAAATGTTTGTTTGTTTTATTCTCTCTCATTTCATTGAAAACTTAAAGCAAGCAAGAAACAAACTAACAACACACTTGCATATAAAAACTAAATGAAAAAATTTTAAAGCAAAAGAAACTTACTTCCCTTAGGATGCCTCCCAAGAAGTGCCTTTGTTTAAGGTTACTGGCTCGATTCCACACTTCCCTCTGTGATAAAATTATGATCTTCTGGTGGCAGATGCGGTTCCTTTATGTGAGGTTCTTCCAGATAGGGACTTGGTTGATAATCATTCCCATTCAACATCTTCCCTATCCTTAAACTCTTAATCTCTACCAAGTCCATGTACTCTGGAAAGATCACGAATGTCTCTCCACCTTCTTCTTCCTTGTTTGATTCCTCTATCCTACTAGGTAAAAGTAAAGAGTCATTCTCAACAACAAATGGAACTCAGTATTTACCTCCAAGCAGAAAGATATAGCATTTTCTACTTCAAGCTCGCCCTCAAATTCTTCTTCACACACAATTTGTAAAACACTACTTCTATAGTGCATATGCTCGAACATCCATAAATTATCTGAGAATATACCCTATGGGAATGACATGTTAGAGCAATCATATTCACTTATTAAGGCATCATACATATCACAAGTATTTAAGAAGATCAAAACTTCCCATTTTATTCATAAACATGAACATACATTGTAGCATTACAATATATAATCCACATATATACATTACCAATAACATTTAAAGGTTTTCTACTCTTTTCAAGATGTTCTATATGAAGTGGAATGTTAAACCAAAATATCCTATCTAGACTCTTTAGTGTCAACTGACTGACTTTTAAGCCATTCTTGCTCCAAAACACAAGCACTAGATTTCTACTTGATTTACGTAGGAGTTAGAACTCCTTTGAACCTAAAAAACAACATTACAATTTTGATGAGTTTGCAAACTCAGTGAGTAAACCATCATCGATGTGCTCACTTATATCAGCACTCAATAACACATATATAGTCCAGTTTACGTTATATAAATGAATAATTCACATCACATCGCATACATCATTAATTTCAACCATTCAATATTTCATCATAGTTCAATGGGCATGTTAATTCAGTTAGTCAATATGATATATCTATTCAATCATTTAATAAATAAGAATGCATGTGCAAATGCACATATGACTCCACTTCATTTTTACTTTGTTGTGACCGAGGGCCTATTTAACTATCTCGAATCCGTTGTAGATGTTGGGTTTATTTTATATATTGTCCCGTATCCATTATGGATACTGGGCTCATTAATAATTGAGCCTGCGGCTCTTTGTGCACATTTTTTAGATTTAAGCTCTTTATCACTTAGGTCATTCCAGTCACAACTCCTTTATGTATTCATGTATTTCAATGTAATTGGATGCAACAATTCACATATGATGCATTCATTATTTCACATTCGATATATTCCAGTCATATATCACATTCTTCAAATCTAAGCTCAGCATTTAACATTCAGTTGAGAACACATATTTCCATATTCACACACTTTTACAAAACACTTCTAATACATTCTCAAATATATCTCCTTGGACAATTGATGGCCTGAAATTATCACAATCACATGAGTAGCAATTCAATAACTGAATTTTAAACAAAGTAACTAGATTATGGTGAGAGAACATCTAGGTTGACTCACAGTATGCTTTAGAATAGCTATTGCTTTAACCACAACAAGAGTTAAGACATTTAGTGACAATTTTTTAATGACTAACTATTGTTTCGTCACAAATACGAGATTTTTTATGATAAGCCAATTGATTGACACTATTATTTGGATTAATTGTGATGATTTATTTTTTTGTCACTAATACAATAGTAATTGTGATAATTTAGTATCTTTCACAATTAAGTTGTCACTATTAATATATTAATAGTGACAACTTTTCTTTTATCACTAAGTTTTGTCATTAAAAGCCTATGCAATTTGGCACTAAAATAATTTTGGCGGGAATAAATTGTAATTGTGACAAAACATATATTAGTAACTAATATTTTCTATTTGTTGTGACAAAACATAGTTTAGTCATTAATATTTTTTTCTTTTTGTTACGAAACAGTTAATCGTCACACAATATTTCACTTGTTGTGACAAAATTTTGTCAGTAAATATTCAAATAATTAGTGTCTACTTTATATTGTCACAATAACCAAACTATAACTACGGTCACAACTATTCATAATTTAGTGACAATTTTTTGTGACTAACCATTTTTGTCATCACAAATACGATATTTTTTAATGCCAAGACAATTGATTGATACTATTGCTTAGATTATCTGTGATGATTTATATTTTTGTCACTAATATAATGGTAATTGTAGCAATTTAATATCTTTCACAGTTAAACTGTCACTATTAATATATTAATAGTGTTAAAATTTATTTTATCACTAATTTTTTGCCACTAAAAGCCTATGAAATTTGGTGCCAAAATAATTTTGGCGAGAATTAATTGTAGCTGTGACAAAACATATGTTGGTAACTAATATTTTCTATTTGTTGTAACAAAACATAGTTTGGTCACTAATATGTTTTTCTTGTTGTGACGAAACGGTTTATTGTCACATAATATTTTACTTATTGTGACAAAAAATTTTATCAATAAATATTCAATTAATTAGTGTCTACTTAATATTGTCACAATCACCAAACTATAACTATGGTCACTACCATTTGTAATTTAGTAACAATTTTTTATGCCTAAGTATTATTTCGTCATAGGTACAAGGTTTGTTGTGACAAAACAATTGATTGATACTATTATTTGGATTAACTGTGTTGATTTATTTTTGTGTCACTAATCCAATGGGAATTGTGATAATTTAGTACCTTCACAATTAAATTGTCATTATTAATATATTAATATTGTCAAAATTTCTTTTATCACTAAGCTTTGTTATTAAAAGCTTATGTACTTGTTATGATGAAACTTTTGTCAATAAAAATTCAATTAGTTAGTGTCTACTTTCCTTTTTCATGTAAGAAAATAATAAAAAAGGAAAGGGGGAGAGGTTGGTAAATTGAGAGATCATAAGTTTTAATTTTAGAGTAATTAGGTTGTAAGGTTATGATTGTTTGAGTTTGGTAGAAGTGATTTTGTAATTTGTAAGAGTGTTTTTTTAAAGTTCTTTTATTTTTGGCAGACTAAATTGAGTAGACATAAATGTTAAGTATTATTTTAAATATAAAGGAGAAAGACTATTAAATCATGTGAATATGTGTATCTATTAGAAGATATTGCATTTTCATAAGCTTAATAACAAATGACTAGTTGAATAAACAAAGAGAATGATTATTGTGAGATTTAATTATTAAGGTGATGGAGTCAATTAAAGGTCTTACGTCTATTGTGAATAGCAAGTTAGAGGATGAAGTTACAGGGAAGGGATAGAATGGTATTTCTCTCATATGAAATTGTATTTCTTATTCAAATGTGGAATCGGTAGCACTAAAATAGCAAATGAAATCACCTGTGCCACTTGTGCTATTCCAACTTTGTTCTAGTTCGTCTTATTCACATATTTATGTATGTCCACTAAAATGGGCGCTTCACCCTGCCTATTATTATTTTTTAATAAAAAATCCAATTTATAATATATTTTTTAAAATAATTAAAATCTCTCGTTTTAACTATCTTTTACTTCCTTTGGAAACGAATGACAAGTAGTTTGGTTAGTCAATGGAACACTCTCCATCCAAGCAGCTTAAAGTCGTGTGGATCTATTCACTATTAACCTTTCACTTCTAGAGCCGACTCTGACGGCTACGTTTCGTATTGCCATCAATTACATTACTCTCTCTCTCTCTCGCTCTCGCTCTTGCTCTGTCTCTCTCTCACTCTCGCTCTGTCTCTATAACCTAGATTCTCAATTAAGCTTTCAAAAGGTGATCCCTAACCCTAGTTCTCGCAATCTCTTCTTTGCCTCAAAATTCTACCTTTTTTCTCATCTTTTATGGGTTCTTTCATTTGTTTAATTCTACCATTCGTTGTTGTTTAGTTTTGACTCTCTTCTGTTTGGTTATCATAAAAGTCCCAAACTTCTTCTCTTCTCTTCTACTATTCTTTAATTTTAGTAATAATCTTCTTTTCTACTTTATATCAATGTGTCTGAGACAAGAACAAGTAAGAAATCTTGCTGTCTTGTTTCCATGTTATTATAATATGGTGATTTCTGGAGATCTGTGTGTCTCTGCAACACGGGCCTCTCACTACAAACTCCCTCATCGAGCCTTTTTATCTCATTAAAAAACCAATGAAATTACTAGACTTATCTTCTTCTTTCTTTTCTAGAAAGATTGCAACTTTATAGCTTTACTTTGACTCCTCTCTCTCTCTTCCGCTCTCTACATTTGATAGGCCCACCAAAACTTAAGGCTCAGTTCATTTTCTATACTCTCTCTCTCTTAATCTCTGCTTGTTTTGACCTTTAATCTTTCTCTAGACAAGGGTTATTTGGCTGCAGGAAGCTCTCTTTCTACAATGCATCTCTCCCCCTTTTCACTGCAAAAGCAAAGGTTTCTTCAAGTTCCTGATCCTTCAAGTTAAGTGCTTTTTTACCCTTCATTGTTTGCAATTTTCCCCCTTATAGTCCCGCTTTTTTGTGTTTGGATCTCTTCTGTTTGTTTGGATTTATGGTGGGTTTGGCTTAAAGCACTGATTTTTATTATCAAGATCCGGTTTTTACTAAATTAGCCTTTGATCATGTTATGTACTTATCTTACTGGAGTGCTCGGTGTACAAAATCAACTTGATTGACTAATTCTTTAATCTCTTTTTTTGGTGGTTCTTGGAATGCTCATCTTGGTTTTATTTTACGGTTTTTAATTGTGTTAGGTGGTTCTGATTTAAATCTTCTTCTTTTACTTGTTTCAAGGTTTCAGATTCAGTTGATTGCTTATGGCTTGCAGATTCTCCTCTCTGTTTTTTTTTCCTTCATTTGGTCCTTTAATTTTTTAATTTGCGTGTTTTTGATGATTCCTTTTAAAATTTCCAATTCCTTTTATGCTTTTGTTGGTTGTTTTGTATAACCCAATGATCTTTTTTTGGGTAAAGTTTTGATTTTTGGTGTTGAATTTTTGAGATCTTCTATGATTTGACTCTGGGTAATCTGAATTTCTGGTTAAAGTTTGTCTTGACTTGGTACTATTCTATTTAAAATTCGGGGTATTTGATGGAGCTATTTAGGTTTCAGTAAAAACCTCTCTGTTTCTTTTTTAAGTCCTTCCAGTTTTCTTCTCTTGAATTACATATTTTTCGAGGATTTTTGTTGTTAGCTCTTATTGTTTCTTTAGAACATGAAGCTAAATTTCACTTTTCTTGAGCTGATAAGTAAAAGACCTGGAGCTGGTTATGTGAAATTTGGTATTAAAATTTGTACTAGTTTATTATCAATCAGACTTCATGTTGTCCTCCTTGGAAAAATACTAATTTGTATTTTTTGTTGATATCTTAAATGTGAGTCGACTGGGATTGCAAAAGAATGTCAAAGGAAAAGACTATATGGGTAAATCATGTAAAGTCCTTAAAATTCATTTACCAGTTATGTAAATTTGTTGGTTTGCTTGGGACAATCTTCTTGAGTTTGGTTCTTGTTTTTAAAAGTCTCCATAATGAGCTTCGATTTCCTTGTAACATCTTTTAGATGTTTCTATATGACTTATTTTGGTTTTTAGTTTTCTTGACCAGCATTGGCCGGGTAAACCTAGAGAAGTATGCCTTGGCTACTGGTACGTGGAGTTTGGAGGGTGCCAATATGGAGAATTTCGGCAATCAGGCAAAATGGTAGGTGTTTGTAGGTGTTTATCTCTGTCAGTCTTCTTTTTGTTACTTTATATCATTTCACAATTTTTTGTTATAGGTGAAAAGATACATTGATGCCTACTCAGCCTCTTCAGTCATTGGGTTTTCTAGTGAAGATTTGTTACACTTATCAGATGTATATGATAAGGCATTAGTGATGAATTTATTGTAACATATATTCTTTATTTAATGACAACATTATTGTAACATATAACTTTAATACTTGTGACGAAATTTGTTAGACAATATAGCCACTGATGCAAATTTCTTTTACAACTAATGTAATTCCGTTGATGAATTGATAGATTTATTTGTGATAGTAATAAACACATTAGTGATAATACTTTTTGTAAGAACCAATTTTCATTTTTGTGATGAAATGATGTTGACACTTTTTTATTAAAATATTAGTGACCAAGAAGTAATAGACACTGATAAAAAAATTATTAGTGACAAATATTGTCATTATTTATAATTATTTTTATGGCAATAATGTTGTAACAATAAATATGTAAAGTTGCTGTGATCATATAGTGTTGTCACACATTACATAGGTTTTAGTGTCGGCACTTTTGTTACAATATAATGAAGTATTGTTACAACTTTATTTGTTACTACTTTGCATTATTTATGTCAACAACCTTGTCATAAATAAGTACAGTTGGTGTGACCATATAGTGTTGTCATACATTTGATAGGTTTTAGTGTCAGCAATTTTGTCACAATAAAATAAAGTACTATTACGACTTAATTCGTTACTACTTTATATTATTTGTGATGATAAACTTGTCATAAATATGTAAAGTTATTATGATCATATAGTTTTGTCACACATTTCACAAGTTTTAGTGTTAGTATTTGTGTCATAAAAGTGTTCCATAATTGTGACCATTTTTTAAATTGGTCACTATTTTATTAGTGACGGAGGTATTTGTGACGGGAGGTGACGACTTCAAAAATTGGACACTATTAATAATAGTGACAAATATTACTACTTTTAGTGACAACTTTTACTTTCACTAAAAATACAATTTCTTGTAGTGGACGATCCGACAATGTCTAGATGCAATTGGTCAATTTATGCTTCTATATCATACAATATACACATATGTATACATTACTAACTTATTTAATCAAATGAATACCCAATAATACACATGTATATGTGTTATGTTCAATGCATGCTCAATTGAATTTCCTTAGGTATGTATCATTATTCACAAATCTTACTTATTCATTTATTATAGTTTGTATATAACTTGTTTGCAATTAGGATATGCCTTAAGAAATCTTAATTACTCTAAATTCATTCAATCATACATTTATCCATCACTTCCTAACATTTCATACTCACATAGCTTCCCAATTCTCTTCAATCATACCTAATTTACATTGTTTATATCCATTGATTCACATTTGCATTCATAAAAACACTTTTATTTCTTTAACAACTCATACTTCCTAAATTCATATACATTGATATCAAATAATCCATTCCTTAATTCTAACATCAATTATCAACCTAAACTTATCAAACCCTTAATGTTGGGACCCGATCCGGAAACCGGATCCCAACCGAAAAATGGAACGGAAAGACGGAAAATCGAAAAGCGAGAAATCGCTAATCGGAATACA
>JANIJH010000001.1:29966049-29979257 GCA_024520975.1 Erythroxylum areolatum | reverse complement strand
TAACTTCTGATTTTATTGTAGAATTTTACAAAAAGCTTTAAAGATCTATTCAACCCCCCTTCTAGATCGTTTACAAAAGTCTTTATTGAGCAATTGGCAAACACTCCACATATTTTTGTTTATTGTAGGAACATATAAGACATCATAAATTAACTTCAAACATGAATTTCCTTTAATTGCTATAGTCCCCTTTCTTTTTGCTTTGATGTAGTCTCCATTTCCAATTTGGACTTTGGAGATAAAACTTGTATCAATTTCTCTGAGCATCCTTTTATCAAAGGTTATGTGATTTGTGCAACCACTATCAATAAGCCAGCTTTCATTTGAATTGTGGTTGGCTAGGCATGATGCTGTAAATAAATCCTCCTCCTCAAGTTGATCGTTTACAGCTTGCTTGGCTTCTCCTATATGTTGTTGCACTTTACATATCCTCTCAACATGTCCTAATTGTCCACACTTGTTGCATATTACATCTGGCCTCCACCAGTACTTGTATTCTGGATAATTTGTTTTCTTGCAATACGAACGTGATGGAGAACTCTAAGCATTGTTGTTATTAATCCTTTTTTTATTATATGACTTTACTAGAAAAGCGCTTCCACGATTCCTTCTTGCCTAATGAGTCTCCTTTGTTCTTGTGCCTGTAATGCACTTAACAATCTTGCCAAACTGATTTTTTTCCAAATCCTTTAAGTTTTCAGGTGATGAAATTGCAGCCTCAAATCTTTCTGGGATAGTTACTAGAATTTTTTAATCATTCTAGAATCATCAAAATTAGAACCAAGAAATCTTACATTATTGGCAATGGCAATGAGCTTGATGGAGTAATCCTTGATCATCTCTGACTTCTTCACTTTTTGTATCTCAAATTCTCTGATCAAGTTTAGCACTTACATTCCTTTGATTCTTTCGTTCCTCGCATATTCCGCTTTTAAGAAATCCCAAATTTCTTTGCTCGTCTTGAGTGTCATGATTATGGGAAAAATTGTTGGTGTGACTGCTAAAAACAAGCAAGCTTTTGCTTTGGACTTCCTCTGTTTCTTTTCTTTGTGGATTTTGATTTGAGCCACCGTTAGATTTGTAGGTGAATATTCTACCTAAGCTAAAAATGAAATCCACAAAGAAGGTCATTCATATTCAAAGCATCTCAAATAAGCATTAAGGCAACAATTGACTACTTCCATCTAATCATCAATTTGTGGATGATAAGAGGTGCTTAAACGAAGTTTTGCCTAACTAAGACTCGATAAATCTTACCAGAAATTATTGAGAACACTTGAATCTTTATCAAAGAGAATTGAATGAGGCTTACTTTGTAATCGAATGATCTCTTTGTGAAAAAAGGCCAACTAATGACTTAGTTGTAGATGGATGAGAAAGTGGAAGAAAATGACTATATTTGCTCAATCTATTAACCACTATTAAGATAATGTCAAAAACACCAAATTTGAGAAGTTAAGTGATAAAATCTAAGGATATATCCTCCAAATGTGGTATGGAATTAGAAGAGGTTAAAGGAGACCATCAGTGGAGAGAGTATCGTATTTATTTTGTTGATTTGTGAGATAATTTTGGACATGAAATTTAGCATCTCTCTTTATATGTGGCTAGGAAAAATTTTAAGTTAAGCATTTGAGCATTATGAGATAAACTTAATGGCCTCCAGTCAGAGAATTATGGCACTCTAACAAAAATTTCTTCCTCAAGGCAACATCTTCAATAATTACTAAATGATTTTAATAAAAGAGGTTATTTTCAACAAGATGAAAATTATGACAATTACTAGGATCTTGCCTAATATATTGGATGATGTTCTTAGTGTATGCATCCTACAGCAAGGCTTCTTAATGATTCAGAAAATCAATAAGAACTAGAAGATAAAGAGCTTAAAATTATACATGTTGTGGCCTCCTAGAGAGAGCATTAACACCTTGATTTTTTTTCCAGTTTTATAAATAATAGTGAAGTCAAAAGGAGATAACTTCATGATAAGTGGTTGTTGTTCATTTGTAGTCACCCCTTTGCTTAAGAGATATTTAAGGTTATAATGGTCAGTCTTGATAAAAAGTGTCTGCCAAATGAATAGTGTTTCTATTTTTGCAAAGTAAGTACCGAAGTTAACAATTCACTATTATAAGTGGATTTTTATTAGAGAAAGATAAACCTTTATAGCTTGTTTGGTTTAAGGAATGAAATAGATAAGGAATAGAATAGTTATTCTTAGAAATAGAAAAGATGAGAAATAGAATAGAATGAATATTACTTTGTTTGGTTCAAGAAATGAAATAGAGAAATAATTTCTATATCAATGTTTGGTTTGAAAATATAAACTTGAAATGACAAAGGAATAACCAACAAAAAGACCAAAATATCCTTATCACCATCATCATCATCATCATCATATAAAATTAATTTTCTTACTAATGATAATAATAATAATTATAATTATAATTATAATGATAATAATAATAATAATAATAATAATAATAATAATAATATATTATTATTATTATTATTATTATTATTATTATTATCATTGTAGTATACAAAATTATTTTTCTTCTTATTAAAATCTGAAGCAACTCTTACTGTTAAACTAAACCTTTGGTTTGTTTGAATTTTTTTGATAGTTTAGTATAATTGAAATAAAAACTTTGTATAATATATAATTTCAATATATACCAACTTAAATCACACATAGAGGTTTGCTATTAGCCTCTCCCTGCCTTAGTTTGATGATATAAAGTATGCTTTCTTTCATTCCCTTTATGGATCACTTAAACTGCAGGAACGAGCACAAAAGGCAGATCTTAGTATACTAGTAATATAAGGATATTAGTTACCAGTCCTAATTACATACGAAAATACATGACTACACCAAAACTCGAATCAAAGTATTCATCATCATAGCATTGCAAGTGTTGGTTGAAATGTAACGAAAACCCAACAATGAAATGCTACGAATCTATGGACAAGCCCTCTTATTATTAGATACATCTTAATTACTTTCCTTTACACGGTACAATTGTGTTGTTAGGAAATGATAGGGGATATAGCAAAAGATCACAAAATGTGAAGTGTCAGATAGACAATGTGCATCCCAAATACTTACTTTACATGATCAAAGGAAGCAAGTACCCTCATCTTCTTAGGAAGACTTGGCAGCAAGTATCTCCAACAAGGAAATCCAGGTTCCAGAGACTGCAACGGTGAACCCAAAAGATATAATAACACTATCCAAAATGAAACCCCTCCATCCCTACTCTTGTTGAAACGCTATGAGATGAAACAAAGTAGGCAGTACAAATCCTAGAGCACATCACACACTGCTACCCACCAAAGCCAAGAAATCTACAAATTTAGGCACCAACAGAGCAATCAAACTCACTCCCAAAATCGCCACCCATCTCAGCCACAAGGAGTACCTAGAACCGTAGCAGTGCCTCTCCATAACCTCATATACTGGATTCATTGTTAATGGGAAAGTGAAGAATATCACACACAAGCCAATCTGCACAAGGGCACTAAATATTCCTGCCCCTAAATTGATTGTGATTATATCTTTAGTATCATCACCAAAGGCAAAAATAACTTAATACTCTAAAGCCTCCATATAACAACGCAATAAATGTCGTACAAAGTGCCAACACTTTCCCAAACTTGGCCTTGTGCTTAGCCTCAGATTTTAATGGCAATACCATGCCAATTCCTTCAAAGGCATAGACAACCACACCCAAACCATAAAAGAAAACTAAGATCCCACTAAATGCCTCCAAAGGAGGTCTGTTTTTCAAATAAAACATCACATCCTCGGTTATCACCACATCCATAGCTCCAAGATCAACCATATCGGCGAAGATGATCAACAGAGCCAAATGGGCCAACTTTGGAATTGAATTCAACCCCCAACTAAAAAGGGAAGCAACTCCAAGATCAGCTTGTGCTTATTCATCTTTTTCTTCCTCTTTTTCTTCACAATATCAGCCCACATCCCCGAATCATCGTCCTTAAGTTCACCTTGGATCCACACAAATGATGAAATCAAATATAACAAATACCCAATTCGAGAGATAGGAAAATACATAGAGGGATACAAATGGGTAAATGAACCCACAACTAGAGGGCCGTTAGAAGCAAGGTTTTTACTTGGATTGATGTAAAGATTAGGACTTTGGCATTGAAGAGTAAATGGCAGAAAGGGATTTTGTGAGCTTTCAATTCGAAGTGGGTTTTGGAGCACGGAGATGATTCTCATAGGTAGTGGCAATTTTTGTAAGAGGTTCTTGAGAGTTGACAGTGCCATTGTACTTGAACCTTAAAGCTTTCCCACGCCCTCTCAGATCTTCCAACGAAGTATGCCGTATCTATCGGACCTATATTCGCTTCCATTATTGGTCTATGCATTGTGTGGAGCAGAGAGTCAGAGATAGAGATGGGGGGACAACGAAGATTTCTTTAACATACTTTAGAAATCCGTTGGAGAGTTGCTCGGAGAATCACGACTAAAACAAAGAATAAACAGTGACTGAGAAAATTGTGAGAGTGAAGACAGTGGGAGAGGGACGAACTTGTCCAGAAGCTAACGAGATCTGTTTACCTATTTCGAATAAGCGTGGAATAGGTAAAGACAAGTTCATATGATCTTTACCTATTCCCTCATGTCCGGGAATGGGTATTTTTAGGAATAGTTATTCTTTAAGCTTTTTTCCAACCAAACAACAAAATATCTAATAAATAAGAATAGGTGGGTAATAGAATACCTATTACCTCCAACCAAACAGGCTATTAATGAAATACAATAGGATGCAAGGTAAACCATTAATGAAATACACAATGGGATGCTCATATTACAATAAATTGGCTTTGACACTTACTGAAGAAGCATCACACTCAACTATAAAGGGAATGTTAAAATTTGGAAATTATAGAATATGAATAGAGGTTAGTGCCATTTTAAGTTTTTGTAAGGTTAATTTAGCATGAAGACCCCATTAGAAACTATTCTTTTTAGTTAAATCAGTCAAAGGCTTTGCAGTCAACTTATAATCTTTGACAAATTGATGGTAATAACCCATTAAATCGAGAAATCCTCGTATCTCTTTTGACATTCTATGGTGAAGGCTAATATAATATTGCATAGATTTTTTCTTAATCTACTGCCACCCCTTGTTTAGGGACTACATATCTTAAAAATTGGATATACTCCTGGCTAATTGAGCACTTCTTTGCATCGGTAAATAATACATATGTGTGTAAGAGATTAAGAGTAATTTGCAAGTGTCGCAGTTGATCCTCTAAGTTGGCACTATATACCAAAATATCATTAAAAATATAAATATAAATTTACAAAGGTGGGGATGAAATGGTGATTCATGGTCGATAGACTTGACCCTGGGCAAGGGTAGGCAGGGCACCTACCCAAGGCCCAGTTTTATGAAGAATAAAATCGGCAAAAAAGGGCCCTATTTTATTTCATTTTGTTCTTTATGAAAGTCTTGATCTTCATAAAAAGCAACAAAAGGACCCCTATTTTACCTTTATTGTTCTTTATAAAAGCTCATTCTTGATTATCATAAAGAAAGAAAAAAAAACGAAATAGAAACCTTTTTTATTTGCGTAGGACCTATAAAATTAGGACCGGCCTTGAATTGGTCGACTAGAAGGTGAAGGGGGCATTCATTAAGACAAAAGGCATGATAAGTAATTGCTAGTGTCTAGAATGGGTCCCCAAAAGTTATTTTGTATATGTTTAGATGGTTTATACAAATCTAGAAGTAACCAGACTTAAGTTTAATTTTTGAAAACACTGTCGCCATATAGAGTTCATAAAAAAGCTCATATACGTTAAAAATGAGGTATTTATCGAGGATAGTTAGTTGATTTAATTTTGTGTAATCTATACAAAAATCCTAGGAATTGTTTTTTTTATATTACTAACAGGATAGGACTAGCAAAGGGACTAGAGATAGGTCGAATGAATCCTAAAGTTAACAGAGCATTAACCTTGGTTTCAATCTTTGTTTTATGAGGCAAACGATAGGGCTTGATATTTGGTGGAGTTGAGTTGGGTAATGGGGAAATGGTGTGAGACTAAGATCTTATTGGGGGTAAAGTGGTAACCTCACAAAGACATCACGATAATTAGATAAAAGTGATTAAATGGCAAGAGGGGCACTGGAGTACCTATGATCGTGTCCACCTTGCAAAGAGATTGGAGAGAGACCTCTGTGTTAGCTATAAGAGAAATACCCTATAGCTTGTACCATTTTCCATCCAAATAAAAGATCTTCTTATTGGTGTGCATTGTGTTGAAAGAAGAAAACCATATAACACCCAAAACAACACCTGCTCCTCCAATTAAGAGTGGAAAATATTCCTCGGTAATTTTCAGGCCTAGTAGCTGCACTAAAACATTACAGAAAATCGTATTGCCCAAAATTATGTCCTCTTTCCCTATATCCACTCCAAAAGTTAGTACTACCTCCAACTTCGAGCTTATCTTTGTTGATTTTAAATAGTGAGAAAGTTTCCTATTTATACCAATGGCCTAGAGCAAACTTCTCGTTGCACCTATAATAGAGCCCATTGTCACGACGCAGCTACCATTCAGCCTCCCAAGGACTGGTCCACACCAGTGGTGCCATAATTTGTCCGGCGGTGGGAGGTTGTGTTGCTCTGTGACTTAGTTATTACAGGTCGTGCATCATGACTATTGATAGAAGAAGAGGAGCGGAGGTTGGGCTTGCTTATTAAGTTGTAAGTAATGGCCTTTAGTTGGGCCTAACTTATATTCAAACTGAAGGGCTAGACTCACAACCTTAAAAACTATCCTGGGTTTATGGATCATGATGTTTGCCATTAAAGAAAATTCCCAAATAGGCAATGCTTTGGCCAATCATGAACAAAAGAAATATGCCAGGCTCATCTGGATTCTAAAATTTTGCTATTTCGAAGTTCTCTTAGAAAGACCCTCATTAGTTTATTCCAATAAAAATGATATTCCCACCATTCATCTAAGAAAACAGGTCGAGTGCATCACCTTCTACATATATATAAGCAGTTTCGAATTTAAGGTTGTCCAATACTTGATTGTAGTGGAAATACTTTTCCATTTTGAAAATCCACCCATGTGGGTCACCTTCTTTGAATTTAGGAAATTCCATCTTCGCATGGTGTGGCCTCATGGGATTCTTATACCGTCCTGGGTTCTCCACCTCATCATCTGCTATATCCTCCCATGGTATTGAAACACTTTCTTATCGCCCAAATCGATCTTCCTTAGTCTTGCCTTTGCTGGATCTATTGGATTATTATCACCTTGTTAAGCTTTAAATGCAACCACATCAACCGCTAAAATGTCGAGGGCTTTGAGTCAAGAAGCAATTGATGATAATTGTTGGGCCAACACATATGGATTTGTTGCAATCGGAGAATTTACAGAAGGATTGAGTTGATCATTATGCGAAGCAAAATTCTAGCAGTCGCCATTTTGCATTGAAAAGCTCTGATACTAAATGATAAACAAAACAAAAAAAGAAATAAATCATAGGAATATAGAGAGAATTTATAGAAGAATGAAAAATCTAAATACTTCACTTTAATAAATCAAGTTGTTCATATGAAGAGGACAAGACTCTAAACACAATGACTTAATAATATGCATTTTAACATTAACTACTAAATTGAAGAATATGCATTTTAACAATGTTTTTAAAAAACTGGCAATGCCTTGATTAACAAACGAATAAACATGGAGAAAATCCACTCTTTGTCTCAACTCTCAAGCACTATTCTAACATTTAGTTCTATTATTCCTTGAACCACCAATATCCAGTAGTCAGTTTACAATCTTTAGCTGACATGAACCAGATCCTCTTTTTCAATAACTCTGATCCAACTAAACAGAGTTAAAACCGAATAATGAGACAAGTGATTTGAATCCTTAACCAGATTTGTTATCTTTTCGAGTCTTGCAACTTCAGACGCAACTATTCAGAGTACCTAAGGTCACCAAGTTTCAATGGCAGTATAAATCAAACAAGTTGAATGTTTTGTCTTATATGAACATTTTGAAAAAGTTTGTCGGCCTTGAACAGCGAAGGCGTGGTTAAGCATGAATACCGTATGTCACAAGATAAAAGCAATCAAAAGAAAAGATAGAAGATCACCAAATTATAACATGCCATCATAGTGGAGCAGAGGCTACAGAGGAAGACATAGAGAACATCCAAACTATCATGAAAGAAGTTGGAATCCCATCCATCGATCTTCAAGATTTCCCAGCACAGTACGAGAGGCTTAGGACAGCTTGCGAGGAATGGGGTTGTTTCAGGATCGTCAATCATAATGTCCCAATAACACTAATGTCTGAAATGAAGAGGGTAGTTAGATCACTGTTAGACCTTCCCATGGAGGTTAAAAAGCGTAACACAGATGTGATTGCAGGTAGTGGGTACATGGCACCAAGCCAGGCCAATCCTCTCTATGAAGCCTTGGGTCTTTACGACATGAGCAATTCAGAAGCTGTACAAAGTTTCTGCGATCAGCTAGATGTCTCACTTCATCAAAGGTTGTTCCTTTCTTCTCTTTTTGTTTAATTTGTCTTGCAATTCTCTATTTTATGGCTGAGGCATCTAAAGTTCTCATCTTTGGCCGCGTAAATGGCCACAAAACTCATGACGTATAAATAAATAAATATTGTATTACATGTTAAATCAAACATTGTGGAGTGTTTATGCCATATTGATTGTGAACCAAGTCTCAAGCTTAACTAGTCTTCTGTATCATTGCCTCGACTGGTTCTGTCAAAAATAGCAATTCTATTTTGGTCTTAAAAAGCAGGAACCACGAATTTACAATGGATTTTCTTGTAGATCTCTTAGTTAGGTTTCTCAATACTGACTGTCACTGATGGATAATTGATGTTTCTTCCTGGCGATTTCCTTTGATTGACTGGTTTCTTTTGATTCTTTTGGCCTGAACATGTTGTCAGAGAGATAATTCAGAGCTATGCTCAAGCGATTCATCAACTTGCTGTAAATTTAGCACAAAAGTTGGCTCGAAGTTTGAGTTCAAGCAGTGACGTATTCAGTGAATGGCCTTGCCAGTTTAGGATTAACAAGTACAACTTCACCCCAGAAACCGTAGGATCCTCTGGAGTTCAAATACACACAGATTCAGGGTTCCTAAGCATACTTCAAGACGATGAAAATGTTGGCGGTCTTGAAGTAATGGACAAGTCTGGTTCATTTGTAGAAGCTGAGCCAGCTCCTGGCACTCTCTTCGTCAATCTCGGAGACCTTGCCACGGTACTTGCATGGTTCCTGCTTCGTAATTTGCTTTTGAAAGATTCACCTTTTAGTACAAACTGTGGTGGAAATGGTACTAATGTTCTTGTTTGTGTGTGACAAAGGTGTGGAGCAATGGAAAGTTTTGCAATGTTAAACATAGAGTTCAATGCAAAGAAGCAACAATTCGCATTTCAATTGCTTCATTCCTTCTCGGACCAAAGGAGGCAGCGGTAGAGGCTCCCCCAGAATTTGTAGACCCTGAACATCCTCGAGTATATGTGCCATTCACTTACGAAGATTATAGAAAGCTCCGAATTTCGACTAAATTGGAAGCTGGTGAAGCTCTTGCATTGATGCGTGTCCAGTCTTTAACATAAATGAGGACATGTAGGTGAAGCATTGCAACTTTCACCGACTGACCGATAAAATTGATGATTATACTCGATTCTCACTTGTCTCCAAGTGAAGAGAACATTGGTTGGATTTCAAAATTTTAATGTAGCACTTCTATTATGCATATAAGAAATAATTTCTTCTGCTATGGACTCTGGTTTTGCATGAATGGTCAATACATCAATGTATTTTGTTCAAATCTTAAAAGTTTTTTTGGAAATTAAAATAAAAAATTGTATTAGAGGCCCAAAAAGGCAATCAAGTTGCAACAAAATAGGGATAGGCTAATGAAAATACAATACTTAATAAGGGCCTAGCATCTAATAATGAAGATGTGGTACAAGATGGGAAGGAGGATAGAATTCAATTCAAATAAGGGGAGCAAGATGCCATTCCATAGCTGAAAGATTTGTGCAAGTTCTTCACAAAAACAAACTCTTTCAATAACTAAATACACTATGGAAGATGGAGTTCACCTCTCTAGCTTCTCTTTTAAATATTCCTATATTCTTTTCCATCTAAATTGATTAAACAATATGACTCAAAGAAAATTTGAACATGATCAAATCACCCTTATGGATGTAATTGACTTTGGCAGCCTATGGAATGATTTATTTTCTTGATTTGTCATGCAACTTGTGTTACATGGAGCTTGCAAAGAATTGGTAGGTGAAGAATAAGCTATCGTATGACTCAATCTCCTTGTTGTATAAAGCATAGGTAGATGAAGAGAGTGCAATATTGATTATATTCTTAGTTTGTAACTTTTCCTTAATAGTTAGCCATAAAATAAATGTAATTTTCAATGATTCATAGGGAACCAAAAACAATTTCCTCCATTGAACTTATTCCTTATTACCTACAAAAATGCTTCAACATACGTGATTATTGTAGGTTCTCAATCAATGTTTCAATTTGATTACTTTGTCCTCAATGGATAGATATAAGGAGTAAGTTAAAATTGAAGTGATAATTGTGCTAAAACGTCTAAAGTTGAGTAAAGGATAGTGTTATGTGTTGCAAAGTGTAATAGATGCTACCCTTGAGTTTTCAAGCATGACAAATATTAGTATATTTGCATTTAGCATATTACACAAATGACCCTAGGATTGCCAATTGACAAACCACAACAATGTTCTAGCTTTATTTCCAATTTTGACCGCTATATAATGTTCGATATGGTCTCTAAGCTTTAAATTTTGCTTAAAGGTCCAGGATTGTATTCTTGGGTTAAGTATTCCAAAAGTTGGTCCCTTTTAGAAATCGTGAATGTATTCATTGTACCCAAAGGAACTCTTATTCAATAAAGAGCTTTTAAATCCTTTTTCTATGAAACACTTTGTTTATTATTCTAGCGGATTTGATCCCTAAACCTCCTTCTTTTTCCTTGGAGTAGATTTTAGACCAACTAACTTTGGCTTTAGCATGGTCATCAACTTTCCTAGTCTAGAGAAAATTCTTTAGCATCCTTTCAATTTCCTTAGTTTGACTAATAGGAACGAAAAGTAGAACAAACATTAACAGATATGATAAGTAGAACAAACATTAACAGATATGATAAGTAGAACAAACATTAACAGAAGAACCCTACCTGCATAGGTTAAGAACTTGTTGTTCCAACAACCTCTATAAGGGTTGACAGTTACTATGGTACAATTTGGTAGTTAAGATAGAGATCAAAAGATACTTGAGAGCCATCTGTTAAAGCTTGATACCTATGATTTGTACAAGATGCTCTTCCTTTTCTATGCTAATTGTAGATACTTTAAAAGAGCTTTTAGTAATTAACTAGAATTGATAAATATTAAAAAAAGATTTAGGGAATTGATCAACATTTTTCAAAGGGTTGTGATTCGATTTTGTAGAATAAAAAGAGACCATATATAAAAGGGAGATTGAACAACTTTAACTTCCTACATTTTATATGGCATTTAAACTCTTTACAAGAGTTTATGTTTGATTAAGTGAATTTAGATAGTACTTCAATGTATAGTATTTAAAGGTACAAGAAAGGGGATCTCCTTATCTAAGCCCTTAGCACTTTAGAAAAGCTTAAAGGGTTCTTCGTTCACCATGATGCTATAAGTAGTGGTAGTGACACATTTTAGGATCCAATGAATGAATTTGTTTGGGAATCCAAAAGCTATCATAAATTGGAATAGAAAACTCTAACCAGTAGTATCAAATGCTTTGTAAAGTCTATTTTAATGGAGCAGCTTCTAATAGATAGTTTCCTGTGGTAATTCTTAAGTAGATCTTGGATAAGCTAGATGTTGTCACTGATGTTACCACCCTATAAAAATTCTCTTTTGTAAGGATTGATCAATGAGATCATAGTGTCTTAAACTTACTGACAAGTATTTTAGAAGTAATCTTTTATATTACATTATAGCAAGTTTTAGGCTAATAATGCATTAAAGAAAATGAATTAAAGCATATAGGAATAAAGCAAATATGAGGTTTGAGTTTTTTTTAAAAACATTTTACCAGTTCTAAAGAATTCTAGCATCAAATTGGTAGCCAAGTATCTTATAAAGCTACTAGTTTTTAGAAAAAGTAAGTATTCAACCCATCTAGAGATTGTGCCTTATTGGGGTTAAGGTTAATGAGGGCTTCTTTAATCTCCTTGCTTATGAATGGTTTTGTAAGAGTCTCAATTTGATCAAGAGTAATGGTTTGAGTAATACTAGATCTAATCTCTAAAAGTGTCAAGTTAAGAAAGATGGGAGTGTTAAAGATCTACTCAAAGTAAAGCCTTCAATGAGTTAAAAGTTAATTTTGATCCATATAAAGAATCCCGTATTGATCCCTGAAAGGGTCAATTATGTTAACGTTCCTTCTTATGAGAATAACATTATGAAAAATTTTGGAATTTCTATCACCATCATCTAGCTAAGGAACTCGAGATTTCTGCTTCAAAAGAAACCTTGGTTGTTAAAAGTAGCTATACAGAGAGCTAGGGTATTTTTTTGCCTTTGGAGGAGTAGCTCATTATTTGGATTGAAGCTTAACTCAGCTTGTACAAAGGTTATATTATCTCTTAATTTGATTATAGTTTCTTTTATATGATTGATGTTGTCTATATGTAGTAGTTTTAATTCCTATTAGATGGTCAAGTTTACACATTTAAAGGAATCCACTCCATTTATTCAATAATAATATTTTATTTATTGCCTCCTCAAAATAAGGATTGTTGATTAGGAAGTTGAAAATTTTAGAAGGAGAGTTCCTTAGAGACAAGTTGATTTATATGTATACCTTAATAGGAGAGTGGTCTGAACATTGAGGAAGATTGAAGTGAACCTTATTGTTGGGACCCGATCCAGGAACCGGATCCCAACCGAAAAGCGGAAAGACGGAAACAAAAACGAAGTGGCGGATAGCTAAAACGAGACAAAAGGGAAAGCGAAAATAGCGAAACGAACCGGAAAACGAAAAAAATGAAAAAACCGAAGCAAAACGAAGCGAAGCAGAATCGATACTTAACAAACGGAGCCGACATCCGAGAACAATCAAGAACACAGA
>JANIJH010000001.1:29914705-29939126 GCA_024520975.1 Erythroxylum areolatum | reverse complement strand
GGGATCATGACGATTAAGCATGCTAGTGGAGAATCCCTTACTATAAAGAGGGTTTTAGATTCTCTAATGGAAGAAATAGTGGAAGTTAACCCTTTTAAGAAAGAGGCAGAAGTGATGTTTATGGAGAATAATCAAGAAAGGAAGTCTTATAAGAAAAATAGCGAGAAAGGAAAGTGGTAGAAGGGAAGTGGGAATGATAATCACTCTAAGGAAGGTGATGAAAAGAAGAAAAGGGAAAAGGAAAGAAATGCTTTTACTATGATAAGGAGGGACATTTTGTAAGGGATTGTAGAAAGAAGAAGAGGGATAAGGTTGCAGAAAGTGGAGTTTTAGGGAATGTAGAAAAGCTAGAAGATTCAAGTGGAGATGAAATTCTGGCTATCACTGAGGATAGTGAAGGCCTTAGTAGAGAGTGAATTTTTGATTCAGGGTGCACAATACATGTCACTCCTTATAGGGACTGGTTCACTACATTTGAACCAGTCACTACTAAGGTTAAAATGGCAGATTCTGGGTAGCAAAAGATAGAGGGCATTGGAAGTGTTTCCATTAACATGTTTGATGGAAAGAGAAGGACCCTCACAAATGTCAGATTTATACCTAAAATAAGGAGAAACCTAATTTCGAAAGCTTCTTTGATAAGCAAGGCTTTTAGATTAGGTCAAAAGATCGACTCAGAGAAATCCTAAGGGATGATAGAGTCATCATTAGAGGAGTGGAAAGGCGTGGTCTATACTATGTTATAGGCTCAACTGAAATAAATCAAATTTCAGAAAATGGAGGCCATGAACTAACCAAGCAATGGCATGCAAGGATGGGTCATGCAAGGAACAAAAGCTTGTTCTATCACTCCAAACAAGGTCTAATCCCTAAACAAAACTTACAGAAGTTGAAATTTTGTGAATCTTGTGTGTTAGGAAAGCACCACAGATCAAGGTTTCAAAAGGGAGCTCAGAGAGCCATAGAGATCATGGAATATGCTCTCAATGATCTTTGGGCACCAGCTCAAGTCCTCACAGCAGGAGGGAACCTATATTTTATATCCATAATTGATGACAAATCAAGAAAATGTTGGGTATATCCTATGAAGATAAAGGATGAAGCACTAGAGATTTTCATAAGATGGTATGCTCTTATGGAAAATCAGGCTGGGAAGAAGTGAAAATGCCTCAGGGCTGACAATGGACTAGAATACTACAATCAAGAGTTTGAGCAGTATTGCAGCAATAAAGGAATCCTAAGGCATAAAATAGTAGGAGTTACTCCTTAGCATAATGGAGTAGCTGAAAGACTTAATAGAACTCTCCTAGAAATGACAAGGTCTATTCTCCTTGCTCACATTCTCTATAGGGTTAAACAATTAGGATAACAGCCTATCTAATTAATAGGCTCCCAACCTCTGCTAATGATTACAAGACTCCATAGGAAATTTGGAGTAGTAAGAAACATAAACTTTCCCACCTTAGGACTTTCGGATGTGCAGCCTGTGCATATTAGAAAGTGGGGAAATTGGAACCTAGAGCAATCAAGGGAGTTTTCCTAGGATATCTAGAAGGTGTAAAGGGATATAAGATCTCACTACTCTAAAAAGGAGCCTATAAAACAATCATAAGCAGAGATGTCATCTTCAAGAAAGATGAATTCCCTCTGCTGAACAAGAATTCCTCTAATTCTGACCTCCAAAGGGAAATTTAGGAGAATTTAGGGTCACTGAACCAATCAGCCCCTTTTTATGTACCACCAGAACCTGAAAAAGGTGACACTACACAATCTAAAAATTTGGAGACTACAGAAATTATTACACAGTATGAAGAAAGGAGAGAAGAGGTTAAAGGTGAGGGTGAAGGAGAAACCACACACCTAACTTCGGATGAAGTTCAAGACAGATGAAGTTCAAGAAAACTTACAAGACTATCAACTTATAAAGGATAGGCAACGAAGACTGAGAATTCCTAGTAGAAGGTACACTAAACTAGACTTGGTTGACTTTGCATGCTTCATGGCTGAAAATGTAGAAAATTGGGCTCCAAAAACTTATGAAGAAGCCATACAAGACAGTGGAAAGAAGCTTATGAGAAGGAATACTATTCATTGATGAAGAATAAGACTTGGACTTTAGTCCCTAGAACTTATAAAGCCAAATTAATTGAGAACAAATGGTTGTTCAAATTAAAAGTAGGAGTAATAGAAGTAGAACCAAGAATTGACAAGGCTAAGCTAGTAGCTAAGGGATTTAGACAAAAGGAAGGAATGGACTACAAGAAGATGTTCTCTCCAGTAGTCAAATTCAAGACAATTACGCTTATACTAGTTCTAGCAACACTATATGACTGGGAAATCCATCAAATGGATGTCAAGATAGCTTTCCTATATGGAAAGCTAGAGGAGACAATTTACATGAAGTAACCAATCAGATTTGAGGATAAAAATAAGCTAGACTATGTTTGCCTATTACAAAAATCCCTATATAGGCTCAAATAAGCACCTAGACAATGGAACAAGAAATTCCCTGAGGTTGTTGCCAGTATGAACTTCATCAGAAGTTCATATGATTACTGCCTATATTTGAAGGACCTAAGAATGACTAAAACAGTTTTTATGTTAGTCTATGTAGATGATCTTATCATCACAGGGAAGGACTTGAATAGAATTCAAGAAGTGAAGTCTGAATTATGCAATCACTTTGAAATGAAAGACTTAGGAGAAGCTCAGAAGCTTCTAGGAATGCAAATATCAGACATAGGAGGGAAGGAAAGCTTTGGCTTGTTCAAAGGAATTACATAAGAAAGATCTTAGCTCAATTCAATATGGAATAAGCTAAACCTATTTCGATACCATTAGGATCACTCTTACAGGTGGTTTCTAACAAGTATCCTAAAACTGAAGATGAACAGAGGGCTATGGCTCACTATCCCTATAATGTAGGTGTTGGAAGTCTAATGTACCTTCTGCTATGCACAAGGCCTGATCTAGCATATGTTATTAGTATCTTAAGTAAATTCATGGCCAATATAGGTTTAGAACACTGGCAAGGGCTCAAGATTGTTCTCAGATATCTATCTGGAACAATGGACTACAGGTTATGCTTCTAAAAAATAGAACTAATCAAATGCAATTACTTGTCTCTATATGGATATGTGGATGTAGATTATGCAGCAGATAAGGACACAAGGAAGTCAATCTCAGCATATGTATTTACACTATCAGTAAACACAGTAAGTTAGAAATCACAATAACAATCAGTAGTGAGTTTATCAACTACAGAGGCAGAGTATTATGCTATCACAGAAGGAGTAAAGGAACTAACATGGCTATTAGGAATTCTAAAGGAAATTAACACAAACATCATAACACCAGTACTATATACGGATAGTCAAAGTGTGTGGTACCTTAGTCGAGATCTAGTCCTCCATGAAATATCTAAGCACATAGATGTGCGATTGCATTTTGTCAGAGACAAAATCACCAAGGGAAACTTCAATCTGGAGAAAATAAAAGATGAGTAAAATCCTTCTAACTTCAGAACAAAAATACTAACACAAAAGAATTTTAATTTTTACAGGGACTACTTACAAATTATAGAAGCCCCTTGATTTTGAAGGCAGATCCACCAAATTTCACTAAAGTGGCGAAGATTAGGGTTTCAAAATTTTCCAAATCACTCTAGGGTTTTTCATATGAGTAAAGATTGATGGAGTAGTAGGGAAGTGTGATGTAAACCACTAATACTCTAGCAAACTTCACTTAGATTTGACAGAAAACAAGAAAAAAATTGAAGATAGAAGTGGATGTGTGTGTTGGTGTCTGAAGTGCTTCGAAGAGAGAAGGGGGAGAAACTATCAAAAGATCTATTAGCTGAAGACAAGAACTAAAGCCTAAGTCATTGACACGTGGGGACAAAAGACAAAAATCATGTCTGAAGCTAATCAATACAAAACACAATCGTTTATTACAAGTCATAATCCTCTCAATACATAGTTGTTTATATACTTCAGAAGCTAATACATAAAATGCAGCTTCACCAATATAAAACGCAGACAGAAGGAGTGGAATAAGTGACTTATGTGGAAGGCACATCGGGTTTGTCTGATACATGAAAAAGAAATGTTCGAAAGCCATCTTCTTTTCCATCAGCTATAAAAACAACAGAGTTCAAGCATCAGAGAAACATCATAATACAAAAACTTCAAATTTCTATTTTCATTGTATTCAGTCTTTGAGAGTGCAAGAACAGAGGGAGAAAAAGATCAGAGAGTGTTAGTGTACTAACTTGTGGGTAGTAGGGGAGCTTTTGAGGCTCTTACAAGTGTTGAAAAACACTCAATCTTTATACTGTTTTCTCATCTTCTTCATCATTACTAGTGAATCACCACATCTTTGGGAACCTTAGATGTAGATAGTTTTAAACTATCAAACCAAGTAAATATGTTCTCCTTTACTTTTCAGTATTTAAATTCCTGCAAAATTAACAAAAACTCTTTATTAGTCTTGTTTAAAAGAATAGCAATAAAGTAGTAATATCCTAACACTTTCAATATGAAAAGTAGTAGTTCTTTGTCTCTTATGATTGTACTAGTTATAAGCTAGTCATATGATGCATCTTGGTAATTGTCTCAAGTTGACCCTAGAAGAATTATTTGTGGCCATGACCTCAAAGGCTTGATGGTTTTTGGCCTCAGTATATATTAGCAACAGGCTGGTTTTCAGAACCAACACAACTGAACTCTTCACTTTCTCAGCTAATACGTTTTCTTTAACTACAAATCCTTTCACACTTTTACTCTTAGTTCCCTTCTAGAAGCAATCCAACCAAGTAACTATGGCCATCTATTTGTCAGGTGCTCTTGTCAAGCAAGGTCTCCGTCGATCCTTGTCAATAAATAAATTGGCTTCAAAATGTTTAGTAGTACCTAATGGTTACTTGGCAGTTTATAATAGAGAAATGGAGACAAAGAGATTTGTGGTTCCAGTATCGTACTTGAACCATCCTGCATTTCAAGGTTTACATGGCAGAGTTAAAGAGGAGTTTGATTTCGATCATTCAATCGGTGGTTTGATGATTCCATATAGTGAAGATTTGTTTCTTGGTGTCGTTTCTAGTTTGAATAAGTGATGAAAAGAAAAAGGCAAAACCAAACCCATACAACAATTTTGTATAACAAGAAATGCTAGTTCAATAAAAATGATTTTGAATCAACATGAATTCATACAAATTGTTACTTTTTTACTAATGGTTAATGAAGTCAGATTTATATTTTGGTACAGAACAATCGATGCTGTTACATAGAGCCTCTTTGGAATCTCCATCAAATTTGATTTTATTGTAATTTTTCTTTAAAAGAACTTGTCTGCTAGTTGGTAGTTTTCCCTCTTGATCACACACTTAAACAAACCAAATGAAAATTTTGTTTTCTCTTGACATTCTCCAAACTTTATTTTTCTTCATAATTTCATCACAAAGACATATGGGATAATGAAATATCACACAGACAAAGATGGTGGCTCGAAATGGTAGCGGCAGTGTTGCAAACTCTTTTTTTAAGAAGTTAAAAGAATATGTTAAGAAGCCAATGGAAATTACAAAAGGTTTATGAATACAACCAATCACTATAGGTAAATCTAATGAAGACACTTCTCATGAAATCAACAAGATACAATTTGTGGGATATGTTGATTGGATTGGGATTCCCATTACAATTTGTGGGATGGATATGGAGTCTGTCACTATAACATCATTCTCCATATCCATTAATAGGGTCTTGCATAGTATGTTCAGAGGACAATGAGGTTTGAGACAAGGTGATCCCATGTCTCCTACTTTTTTCATTCTATGTTTGGAGTACCTTTCAAGTTGCTTAAGATGAGAACCACAAACTCTTATTTTAACTATCACCCAAAGTGTAATAAACTTGGTATTATGCACATTGCCTTTGCTGGTGATCTTATGCTATTGTTGAGAGGGAATTTTATGTCTATTAAAATTCTTATGGATGTTCTTAGAGATTTGGAAGGGGTGTCAGGATTGAAGGTTAACCCTTCCAAATTTATTATGTATCTTACGGGAGTATATGGCAGAGAATGGGAGGGTTGATTTTCCATTAGGAGTATTTCTGATTCATTATTTGGGCATTCCATTGGCTCTATGTGTAGGTTGTTCTTGTGGGGAGGGAAACATTATAAGGTGTCCTAGGATGATATTTGTTTGCCAAGGGAAGAAGGTGGCTTGGGTTTAAAAATTTTCAGAGTTTGGAATGTCACGATATTATCAAATGGAATATTCATTCCAAAGTTGACACTCTTTGGGTGCGATGGATACATGAGGTTTTTTTTATGGGGAAATCTATTTGGGATTGGAAACCTTCAAATAGATATTCACCTTTGATGAAGATGTTTGCCTTTATGAGAGATTCTTTGATGGAGAAACTTGGTGGAAGGGAATTATGCTGTGGGGACTTCAGAAGATGTGCATAAATGAAAGACTTTCTTCAAGGAAGGTTTATGAGTTATTACATAAGAAGAAAATAAAAAGACCGTGGTTGTTGGGAACCTATTTTGGAACCCAAATCTTGCTCTAATACCACAACTGTTGGACTTTGCTTTTGGAGCCCAAAATTCAGAGTCATACAACGTGAGCTTGTACTTGTTACCATGTATGGTTATTCCAATTAACCATCATTAGTCATCCTCGGTTCATCTCCATTCTCTGATACCATAAGACGTTTATGTCGCCACTCGGACTCGAACCAAGATGCTCTAGCACTATTTCCTAAGAGCAACGTGTCTACCGATTTAACCATACCGACTTGCTCGAAATTATAATAAGCTATTTTTATTCATTTGTCAAACTTGAAAGAATCCATTCAATGGAATACTTTTTAATAAATATACAAATTATTAAGAAATGTACAAATTAATTAAAAAATTCCTTTCCTTAAATTTAAATAAGTAAATAAGGATAAGGTCCAACAGTTGTGGTATCAGAGCAAGAGTTGGGTCCCAGAATCGGTGCCCAACAGTTATGGTATCAAAGCATGAAGATGAACCGAGGATGACTAATGAGGGTTAATTGGAATAACCATTTATGTTAACAAGTACAAGCTCACGTTTTATGACTCCAAATTTTGGGCTTTAAAAGCGGGGTCTAACAGTTGTGGTATCAGAGCAAGAGTTGGATTTCAGAATCGGTGCCCAATAGCTATGGTATCAGAGCATGAAGATGAACTGAGGATGACTAATGAGGGTTAATTGGAATAACCATACATGGTAACAAGTACAAGCTCACGTTTGATGACTCCGGATGATTGGGCTCTGAAAACTACAAGGTATTAGGCTCATGTTCTCACGACTCCGATGTTGGGCTTCAGAAGTGGGGTCCAACAGTGGTTGCCTTTCATTTAAAAGAACTACATTCCTCCAAAGTTCTCCTTTGTTACTTGGCTTCGTTTACGTAATAGATTGCCAACCAAAGATAATTGATGTTTCTAGACATAGAGATAACAAGTAGTTTATATTGAGTTGAGTAGGAGATGGTGACCTATTTGCTTTTTAGATGTTCATTTTCAGGTGCAGTCTGGGATACAATTCGAGGATGGCTTGGATTAGCACAGGGGATGTCTACATTGACTAGTGCTATTAAATGGATCCATAAAGACTACACTAGAGCACAATTAAGAAGTAAAGCTGCAAGACTGGCATTTTATTGCACATCTGCACTTTGTGGAAGACAAGAAATGCAGTTATTTTAGACTCTATTTCTTTTACATGCTTTGATGTAGTATTTAAGATAAAGATTATGATTTATAAGATTTTGTATAGAATTTATGTTGAAACTTTGATCACTCTTTGATTTTATTGTTGTTGGTCTGTTTTGATGTTTTGATTTACTTCTTTTGGTCGGTGTATGCCCTAATGACCTTGTACATTGTTTTCGTTTAATACTAATTTACCATCCATCAAAAAAAAAAAAAACAAGATACAAACATCAACAACTTAGAAAAAAAGGAATTCCGTGACTAGTATAATGAATTAATTGCTCCAAGTTTTGTAGGATCTCATTTGTAATCTCCTTCTCTGTAGAAGATTTGTTTTTGAATTTTCTGTTGTTCTTTTCCAACCATAACCCTCGAATGCTTAAACCGATAGCAAGAAAATAGATCTGCAAGGTGTCTTTGTTAAAGCTTATTTGTTACTGGCTAGTAGACAAGTGGAATGCATAAAACAATATCATATTTTTCTATGAAATGTGCACTTGACTTTTAAAAAGTGACAATTTTTAGTTCTGTCATACTATTTTACAGCTATACAAGACATTATGTTGGACCTTGAAATTTTTCTTTAGGTTAAGCATGATTTAAAAATAATTTTAGAGGTTTAGATATATTAAATTTGGAGTTATAATTATGTCAAGGTTAGTAGGATTTGTTGAATGGATAAGTAGAATTAAAGTGTTAATGTAATAAGGATGTTTAAGGACATTTTTGGGAGATCACTTAAGCATAAAAGAACATAAGCTTATAAGGAAGGGTAAGATGGACTTTTTAGGCTAATTAAGGTTAGAAATAGAAAAGGAATATGTTGTTTTGCTTGTTAAGAGGAGAAAAACGTGAATTGAAGAGTGAGGAGAGTGAAAAATGAAAATAGCAAAGAAGAAGAGAGGTTTCGGTGAAAGAAGAAAAGAAGATAAATCAAGCTTGTTAAGTTAGGTTAACTATCTTCTCTTCTTGCTTTATTAAAGGAATGGGTTGTGTTAAGGATGAAGGAGTTAGAGAAAAAGAAAAGGGGTTTGTGTAGAGAGTGAAGGGTTTATGTTGGAAGAAGATGGATTAGGAGAACCTAATTGATTTTAGGGTTTCTAAACTAGGTCCTAGGTTTTCTAACCTAGATGGACTATGGGTAGGTTAGATTTGAGTTTAATTTTTGTTTGCTGAAATTTTGTAAATTTTTGAAGTTTATGAATTTTATTGAAATGTATTTTGAATGGAACCTTGGTTGTTTTAGGGAACCAAGGGAATCCTACCCAAGAGCAAGGAGAAAGGCAAGCTTGACTTGGATTTTCGCAAGCTAATTAGGTGGGTAATGTATTTATAGTTATTGTGTAATTGGGAAAATTCTTGCCTATGTATGTATGTGTGTGTTAATTTACGAGAAATTGAAATATTTGTGAATGTTTGGAAATGCGTGATGCATTATGATTATGTTATTCCTTGAAAAAGATTATAACATTTTGAGTTAAATAAAAAGAAAAAAAACATGATAGTATGAGCATATGACTGAATTGAGCATAAATTGGATGTGATTGGGCAAGATAGGAACCCATTTCATTAGTCACGTGCATGACCCATAGCCTTTTCCCGGGTACCCGTTTGAGGCCACAAGGTCCTGAGAATTCAGACTTGTTTTGTTCATGGAGTAAACCTAGGTTTCTCTGTTTCATTCCACGAAACTCTCAATTCATTTGTTTGTACATCGAATTTTAAATTTTCAAGTATGATGCATAGTTGAGTGTTATGTTTAATGGGTGAAGTTTATGTTGTGAGTTATAAGTTTGAGTTAAATGATCATATGCTTAAATTGCTAGATGTACATGTACATATGCTTGAATATATGGTTAATTGCCTATGGATATAAATATATTAGCCAGTGAGCTATATAGCTCACCCCACTATTACCTCCTCAGGTGTAGAACAAAAAGGTTAGTAATCCTTGCAAGGCATCGGAAACTCCAAGATATTAGAAACTTTTGTAACTAAGTTAGTTCGATCACTTTCGGATAGCTTCATAAGCATGTTAAACATTAAGCATCCTATATACGTTGTATTTTGTGTTAAGCCTTTGGTTATAATGTTAATATGTAATTAAAGTTATGTAAGAGCTTTTAATGATTTGGTAAATGAGTTTAGAACTGAAAAGTTCCCCAGGTGTATGTGCATGCTTCTTTTGTCGTTGTACATTTCAAAATCCAAGTCTTTTCTAGGTGTAGAAATTGTGTGCCAAATTTAGGGGAAAAACTAGAATAATTGAGGAAAAAATAGTTAAATTTGTCTTTGGAAAGTTGTAGCTTATCTTTCTAGCTTTCCAACGATATGTAGTATCAAATGTTTAGACATCGGAGTCGAAAGTTATGATCTTTATGAGTGGAGATGCTCAGGGTAATAATCTGCTTCGTCTTAAGAGTCCTTTTGTCTTAAGTTGAATTTGCTTCGTCTTAAATTGACTCTGGTTCGTCTTAAGAGTCGCTTTGTCTTAAGTTAACTTTGCTTCATCTTAAGTTGACTCTGCTTTGTCTTAAGAGTCACTTCGACTTAAGTTGACCCCTGCTTCGTCTTAAGAGTCACTTCATCTTAAGTTGACTTTGCTTCATCTTAAGTTGACTCTGCTTCATCTGAAGAGTCACTTCATCTTAAGTTAACTTTGCTTCATCTTAAGTTGACTTTACTTCATCTTAAGTCGACTTTTCTTCATCTTAAGTTGACTCGGCTTCGTCTTAAGAGTCGCTTCATCTTAAGTTGACTTTTTGCTTCTTTTGTTATTGACCAAAATTTCTTCTTCTGTGTACCATTCATCTGGTCCAATTTTGTCCATCTGAAAGATAGAATCTGTCTTCAAGGTCTTCATGAAAGTTGTAGATCTTGAAGTCCTCTTTTGAACCATCTAAAAACCTTCCTAATCCGATATTTTTAGGGAACGTTATGGCAATTTTTCCAATTCATTTATTTTTTCAATTCATCTACTTTTTCCTTTGGTTTCGTCTGATCCTATCGTCTGCTCCATTTTTGACATTTCATATGATAGAATCTATCTGCAGGTCTTTATGAAAGTTGTAGATCTTGAAGTCGTCTTTCAAATAATCCAAATATCACCTTAATCCGAGTTCTCTAGAGAAAGTTACAACCATTTTTCCAATTCATCTCACCCTTCATCTTAGGTTGACTTTTTGTTTCGTCTTACATTGACCAGAATACGTTCTGGTCCAAATTTGACCCTCTAGATGATAGAATTTGTCTTCAAGGTCTTCATGAAAGTAGATCTTGAAGTCCTCTTTCAAGTCATCCAAAGAACACCTTAATCCGAGTTCTCTAGAGAAAGTTATGCCAAATGTCCCAAAACAGGTTTAGTATGGTTGAGGGCAAGTACTGTTTCCGTTAATGACCCCGAATGCTTGGTTCCAAAAGCGGGGTCCAGCATTATTTGCTCCGAATGCTAGGCTCTGGAAGCAGGGTCCAACATTATTTGGTATTAGAGTTTAGGTGCTTCCTAGGCTTAGAATGCATAATAGGATGAGTAGTTATGTTATGTGATTACTTGTTGCATTGTGAATTGGTTGAATTGCATTAAGTGACATACATGTCATGTATACATGTAGGGATTAGGATTTTAAAATGAAATGTAAGCTAATAGTTAGTGTTTGAATTGAAGGAGTAGGATGCCACCTCATAGAAGGACACGAGGAGTATTGCAAGGATCAACTGCACCTGAGTCTCCACCAAGGGAGGAGAGTACTGATGAATCTGTAGCCCCAGGAAATGCTGAGGCTTCTATAGGACAAGGTAGTGAGCCCGTTCGGTCACAGTCACGGGAGTCTCCTCTTCCACAGGATCAAGTGCCTGCTCTATTAGATTCGAGGATGTTTCAGGCATTTGCTCAGGCCATGGGCCAGATGCCGTAATCTTTTGTTCCAGCCCCAGTCAAGAAGGGGAAACAGTTTGACAAACTCAGGAAGTATGAGGTAGTAGATTTCTATGAGAGAACGGATCTAGAAGAAGTTGAGACTTAGTTGAGAAGGACCGAGAGGATGATGTATAAGATGGATTGTGAGGATGATGAGAAAGTTGTATACGTTGGAAGCTTGCTACAGGGAGATGCTTTGCATTGGTGGGAGAGTGTGCGAGGGAGCTAGATGAGACCACCAGTGTTGGCATAGAAGGACTTCTTATCTGCTTACAAGAAGAAATATCTGTCTGAGGTGTACATTTAGCAGAAGCAGAGAGAATTTCTGAGTCTCACCCTGAGGGAAATGACAGTGAGTAAGTATGAGCACCAATTTACATAACTATCCCGGTATGTAGCAGAGATGATGATCAGTGAGGCAGCTTAGTGCCATAGGTTCAAATCAGGGTTGCATCTAGCTATCAGAGAGAAAGTGGTGGTGCAAAATTTTTGTAATTTTTAACAACTGGTCGAAGCGGCTCTGAGGGTTGAGAACATTGAGAACATTAAGAGTGCTGTGAGAAAAAAGAGAAAGGGGAGAGAACAGTTCAAGAGGGGAGGTAGTACTTCTATGCCTGAGAGGAGTGCCAGGACGTTCCCTGTGCAGTTTGTGGAGAGGAGCAGTGGGGCTAGCAGGTCCAAACCAATGAGAACTTCTACTATTTCTCATCAAACCTCTACAGTGGGAGGCAGCAGAAAGGGAGATGGGGATAAGCCACCCATTCCCAAATGTGAGCACTGCGGAAGGTTTCATAGAGGGGAATGTGATCGATTGAAAAGAGCATGATTTAACTGTGGAGAGAAAGGACACATGGCAAGAGAGAGAGTGTCCGAAGTTTGCAAGAAAAGAGGGAACACCTATGCAAGCTTCGAAGAGAACCGAGACAGTGGGCCATAAAACTGCAAATGAAGTGGGCACCTCTGATGCGGTTAGAAGGGTGAATCCTCCATGAAGACCAAGGAGGCAAGCACCAACTAGAATATTTGTAATGACATAGGTGGACGTAAAGACTGCTCCAGAAGTTGTGACTAGTACGGTTAAACTATTCGATGATGATGTTGTTGTTTTAATTGATCCGGGCTCTACCCACTCTTTTGTTTCATTAGGTAGAATTATGTACGATAGGGATTTAAGCCTGTTGGATACTCCTTTGATGGTGAGTACTCCAATCGGCCAGTATATTATCATTATTCAAATTTATAGAAACTGTGAGATACATATTGGAGGAGAACAATTAGAGGTAAATCTAATGCCATTGAAGATGGGAGGATTAGATGTTATTTTGGGTATGGACACCTTAGATAAATATAATGCCAATTTGGATTGCAAGCGGAAGATAGTAGAGTTTGAATTGGGTGACAGTAGAAAGGTGGTGTTTATGGAGGACAGAAAGGCAAGTCCGTCTAGAGTCATTTCAGCTATGACAGCACAGAAAAGGATGAGGAAAGGGTGTGAAGTATTTTTGGCTTATGTGGTAGACACAAGAGCAGATAGAGGGAAGTTAGATTATATACCAGTGGTCATGGAATTCTCAGGTGTCTTTCCCGAGGAGTTGCCAGGACTACCACTACCTAGGGAAATTGAATTTTTGTTAAGCTTCTTCCAGGCATAATGCCAATTTTGATTCCGCCTTATAGAATGACTCTGACGGAATTGAAGGAGCTTAAGAAGTAATTGAAAGATTTGTTGGAGAAAGGTTATATTAGGCCGAGCTCTTCACCTTGGGGAGCTCTAGTCCTTTTTGTGAAGAACAAAGACAGATTGTTACGAATGTATGTGGATTATAGGAAGTTTAACCATGTCACCCTTAAGAACAGATATCTGCTTCCATGCATAGATGACTTGTTTGATCAGTTACAAGGGGCAAAGGTATTTTCAAAGATAGATTTGAGATTGGGTTACCATTAGTTGAGGATAAAGGAGTCAGATGTGTCAAAAACTGTTTTTAGAACACGGTATGGCCACTTTGACATCTTGATCATGTCTTTTGGATTGACGAATGCACTCGCAGCTTTCATGGATTTGATGAATAGAGTCTTTAAGCCTTTCTTAGACCAATTTTTCATTATCTTTATTGATGATATTCTGGTCTATTCTAAGAGCGATAAGGAGCATGTGGAACACTTTAGAATTTCTTTAGGGACATTGAGGAAGAATGAGTTGTATGCCAAATTCAATAAATGTGAATTTTAGAAAGAAGTGACATTTCTTGGACATGTGATTTCAGAGCAAGGGGTGCATGTGGATCCGAGGAAGATAGAAGCGATGGTGAAATGGGAAGCACCTAAGAATGTAGTTGAAGTGAGAAGTTTCTTAGGATTAGCAGGGTATTACAGAAGGTTTATGGAGGGTTTTTCTATAGCAACTTCACTTTCCAAATTGACAAGAAAGAATCAGAAATTTGTATAGATAGAGGAGTGCTAGAGCACTTTTAAGGAATTGAAGAATAGACTTACATCTGCAACAGTTTTGACTTTGCCTTCGGGTAGTGACGGATATACAGTGTATAGTGATGCCTCAAGGAAGGGATTGGGCTGTGTGTTGGTGGAAGGTGATAAAGTGTATGCTTCTAGGTAATTAAAGCCTTATGAGATGAATTATCATATGCATGACTTGGAGTTAGCAACCATAATTTTTTGCATTGAAGATTTGGAGACATTACTTGTATGGAGTCACCACTAGAGTGTTTACAGACCATAAGAGTTGAATTTAAGACAAAGAAGGTGGTTAGAACTGTTGAAAGATTATGATTTGATGATAGACTACCATCTAGGGAAAGCTAATGTAGTAGCAGATGCACTGAGCAGGAAGTTCACTATGGCATGTGTGGAGACAGTATACCTTCCTTTGTTGAAGGAATTAGCCAGAATTAAAGTGACATTGAGACAAGCCGAATCTGGTTATGTATTGGCTAATTTTAGAGTGAGACCAGTATTGAATGAAAAGATTAATGAGTTGCAGGAGCAAGTTGAGTATTTGAGCAGGCTTAGAGAAGAGATTAAAAATGGTAATCCTTCTAGAATAGAGATCAGAGAAGATGGACTGATTGTGGTAGGTAACAGACTGTGTATTCCAGATAAATTGGAGTTGAAAGAAGAGATTCTAGATAAGACACACAATGCACCTTATGCTATGCACCCAGGAAGTACGAGAATGTATAGAGATTTGAAAGAGCATTTCTGGTGAAAAGGAATGAAGAAAGAAATTGCAGAATATGCTAAAAGAGGCTTAGCATGTCAACAAGTTAAAGCTGAACACCAGGCACCTTCAAGCAATTTAAACCTCTGCCAATTTCAGAATGAAAATAGGAGAAGATTATGATGGATTTCTTGATGGGATTGTCGAGGATTAGTAGGAAGCATGATGCAATATGGATGATTGTGGATAGGCTAACCAAGTCCGTACATTTCTTGCCAACTAAGCAAACATATTCTTTGAATGCTTTAGCCAAGAAATATGAAGATGAAATAGTCAGACTTCATGGGATTCCAAGCTTTATAATTTTAGCTAGAGACCCCAAGTTCACCTCCAAATTCTGGGCAAGCTTATATGAGGCTTTGGGAACTAAGCTCCATTTTAGTACAACTTTCTATACGCAAACTGATGGTCAATCATAAAGGACAATACGGACATTCGAGGCAATGTTAAGAGCTTGTGTTATGGACTTTAAAGGTTTATAGGATGATTATTTACCTTTAATCAAGTTTGCTTATAATAATTCCTATCACTCAGGAATGCAGATGGCACCTTATGAAGCTTTGTATGGTAGGAGGTGCAAAACTCCTATTTTTTAGGATGAAGAAGGTGAAAGGAGACTTATAAGACCTGAGTTATCACAGGTCACTATTGATAAGACTAAATTAGAAAAGCAGAGACTTAAAGTAGCTCAAGACAGAATGAAGAGCTATACAAATTCACATAGAAAGAAGATGGAATTCGAAGTTGGAGACAAAGTGTTTATTAAAGCTTCTCTATGGAAAAGGGCTTTTGAGATTTGGTAAAAAGGGCAAGCTTAGTCCAAGATACATATGCCCTTATGAGATCATTGAGAAGATTGGGCCTTTAGCTTGTAAGTTAGCTTTGCCATCGGAATTATCTAAGATTCACAATGTCTTCCATGTATCGATGATGAGGAAGCACCAATCGGATCCTTCACACATAGTTCAACCTTTAGAAGTTCAGTTAAGAAAGGATTTGACTTATGAAGAACAACCAATGGAGATCTTAGATTCAAAGGAAAAGGTTTTGAGGAACAAGACTATGAAGTTGGTTAAAGTTCTATGGAGGAACCATTCTACGGAAGAGGTGATGTGGGAACCCTTGGAGGCCATGAGGGATAAGTATCCACACCTCTTCAATGTCTCAAGTAAGAATTTCGAGGACGAAATTCTTTAAGGTGGGGAGAGTTGTTGGACCCTGAAAATTTTCTTTAGGTTAATCTGATTTAAAAATAATTTTAGAGGTTTAGATAGATTAAATTTGGAGTTATAATTATGTCAAGGTTAGTAGCATTTGTTGAATGGGTAAGTGGAATTAAAGTGTTAATGTAATAAGGATGTTCAAGGACATTTTTGGGAGATCACTTAAGCATAAAAGAACATTAGCTTATAAGGAAAGGTAAGATGGGCTTTTTGGGCTCATTAATGGTAGAAATAGAAAAAGAATATGTTGTTTGGCTTAATAAGAGGAGATAAACATGAACTGAAGAGGGAGGAGAGTGAAAAACGAAAATAAGAGAGAAGAAGAGAGGTTTCGGTGAGAGAAGAAGAGAAGATAAATCAAGCTTGTTAAGGTAGGTTAACTATCTTTTCTTCTTGCTTTATTAAAGGAATGAGTTATGTTAAGGATGAAGGAGTTAGAGAAAAAGAAAAGGGGTTTATGTAGAGACTGAAGGGTTTGTGTTGGAAGAAGATGGATTAAGAGAACCCAATTGATTTTAGGGTTTCTAAACTAGGTCCTAAGTTTTCTAACCTAGATGGACTATGGGTAGGTTAGATTTGAGTTTAATTTGTGTTTGCTAAAATTTTGTAAATTTTTGAAGTTTATGAATTTTGTTGAAATGTATTTTGAATGGAACCTTGGTTGTTTTAGAGAACCAAGGGAATCCTACCCAAGAGCAAGGGGGATGACAAGGTTGACTTGGAATCCTTGCAAGGCATCGGAAAATAAGAAGGTTAGCAATCCTTGCAAGGCATCGGAAACTCCAAGATATTAGAAACTTTTGTAACTAAGTTAGTTTGATCACTTTCAGATAGCTTCATAAGAATGTTAAACATTGATCATCCTATATACGTTGTATTTTGTGTTAAGCTTTGGTTATAATGTTAATATGTCACTTCATCTTAAGTTGACTTTTCTTCGTCTTAATTTGACTTTGCGTTATCTTAAGTTTACTCTGCTTCATCTTAAGAGTCACTTCGTCTGAAGTTGACTTTGCTTCGACTTAAGTTGACTCGGCTTCGTCTTAAGAGTTACTTTGTCTTAAGTTGCCTTTCTACTTATTCTATTGTTGACCGAAACTTCTTCTTTTGTGTACCATTCATCTGGTCCAATTTTGTCTATTTGGATGATAGAATCTGTCTTCAAGGTCCTTATAAAAGTTGTAGATCTTGAAGTTCTCTTTCAAACCATCCAAATAATACCCTAATCTAATATCTGTGGGGAAAGTTATGACAATTTTCCCAGTTTGTCTGCTTTTTCCTTTGGTTTCGTCTGATCCTATCATCTGCTCCATTTTTGACCCTTCATATGATAGAATCTATCTTTAGGTCTTCATGAAAGTTGTATATCTTGAATTACTCTTTGAAATCATCTAAATAATACCTTAATCTGAGTTCTCTAGAGAAATTTATGACCATTTTTCCAATTTATCTCACCCTTCATCTTAGGTTGACTTTTTGTTTGGTCTTACGTTGACCAGAACATCTTCTAGTCCAAATTTGACTATCTAGACAATAGAATTTGTCTTTAAGTCTTTATGAAAGTTGTAGATCTCGAAGTCCTCTTTCAATTCATCTAAAGGATACCTTAATCTGAGTTCTCTAAAGAAATTTATGCCAAATGTCCCGAAATAGGTTTAGTATGGTTGAGGGCATGTACTATTTTTGTCAATGACTCCGAATGTTGGGCTCCAGAAGCAAAGTCCAGCATTGATTACTCCAAATGCTAGACTCTGGAAGTGGGGTCCAGCACATTACTATAGTGAATTTGATTTTCTATGAAGCCAATTGTATTGAGCTTCGTTTCCAGAGCCCAACAATCCGGAGTCATAAAGCGTGAGTGGGTTTCCTCTTAGGGTTATTTCAATGAACTCCCACTTGTCATCATTCTCATAACATCTCATATAGCAAGGGTGAGTTCACACTAGTCAAACGCCTGAATCACCACGTGAATTCTTTTTTCTTTTTTTCAGAAAAATTATAGCTACATGTATCTAGTTCATTTTGAAATAATAATCATCTCATTCGGAGCTTTATAACTCAAGATATGCTTAAAAACCCAAGGTATGTTCATAACCTAGTTATGCTCTTCCAATCGATCCCTCATTTTCTCTCCATCAATCTTTTCCAAATCAACTTCAAAAGCTACCAATTTTTATGTAGAGATATAAAAATGTGTTAGGAATCTATTGCTTTAAGAATTACTCCATTTGGAGGTTGGATGATGAACTTGTGTTCAAAAGAATCAAACATGTTTATATCCTCAATCATATTATACCTATCTTGGGACAATTAGCATAAGTTTCTCTACAGACCTATGATTAATTTCATTCTTCGACTTTTTAAAAGAGGACTTCTAGATCTACAACTTTCATGAAGACCATAAAGAAAGATTTTTCCATATAAAGGGTCAACATTGTTGATTTACTATAGTTGTCCAGTGTAGGTCCGTTTAAAGGACATACATGTCCGCCTAACGGACATTGACAGACATTGTCGGGCTTGAAGGTGTAAAACACCCGAGAAGGTCCGTTTAATGGACATAATGTCTGTTAAATGGACATTGGCGAGGCTGGGGGTCCTCACAGACCGAAGAATGTCCATTTAACGGGCCTAATGTCTGCTAAACGGACATAGGGGATTCCCAAACCCCTCCAAAGTCTCTCCAATGATTCCCACATCCCTTTTAACAATACTTTCACTCATAATCTTCTCAAATTCATCCCTTTTAGTGCAATACCACTTCATATCCATTACACCAACTTTGTTCCATTAAATCCTCTAAGCCCTACTCATTTGATTCATCAAAACCACTAATTCTCATCATTTACCATAGTTGTCCTAGGTTTACATCCTATGCAGCATCACCACTTATAATGCTCATATCTCTCATCTCCGATATCCAAAATTTACATACTTTACACCGTTGGAAAGCTAAGAGGAGAAAATACAACTTCTAAGAAGACTACTTTGTCCAATTTAGCCTTTATTAATCTAGTTTTTCCTTGAAGCCAGTACAAAATTTCTACACCTATGAAAGCTTGCAAAATGCAATGTCTCTTCATATCAATTCAACTACTAAATACTTTTTGTTAAAGTCTTTAATCTCACTTCAAATGGTTCATCCCATACAACCTTTCCAATCTCTAACATGCTATTATAAAACAAGCAACAATTTGCAATCTCAATAAAGAAGCATATGCATACACACATTCTACTTCCATAACCATCATACTCCACCTATAAAATAACATAATCATACACTAAAGGAAATCCTCAATGTCTCATTCTCATTACTAAGCAAAATCAATATTTGAAAAAACTTTATTTACATATCAATATATACGTCATAAACTTAAAAAAATACAAATGGATGCTCAATGTTTGGCATGCTTAATAAGCTATATAAAAGTGTTCAAACTAGCTTAGTACAAAAGCTAACTATCTCGGAGTTATCCAATTGCCTTACAAGGATCGCTAATCTTCTCGTTCTGCACTTAATAAGGGAAAATGATGGGTTGAGCTACACAGCTCAGTGGCTAATATATTTATAGCCATTGGAGATGAGCCATACAATCAAACATATATGCGAATATTTATATAAGCATACTCATTTTACCTTGATCCAATAATGAAAGTTCAACATTCATAACTCATAGTTCAATACATCATCACATAAAACATATTGGATGTAATTTAACATCAAAGCATAATACTCAACTTCATCATAACTTAACACATCAAAATGCAAATGTACAAACAAATAGCTCGAGGGCTCCATGGAAATATAATGGAGAAACCAAAGTGTGCACCATGCACAGAATGAGTCCATTTTCAGAGCTCATATACCACAAGTGGGCAGCCGAGAGAAGGTTCTTGTCAACGTGCACGTGATAAACAGAATGGTTCCACTCTTGCCCAAACACAATCAAATCTCATGCTCAATTCAATCAAAAGTTCATATTTTTATGCTTTTTCTTCTTTCCATTTAATCAAAATGCCATGGTATAAGGCATAGTATAATCATACTCACAATTCAATTTTATCAAAAGTCATACCTCATAGTGCAATTTTTACATCACAACATTTCAAAGCAAGTCACTTAAGCACATAATACACACAAAAGGCATTTTGCTTATTACACAATAACTATAAATAAATTACCCACCTTATTTCACTTGAAAATTCAAACTCAATTGTACCCTTCCTCTTGCTCTTGATTAGGGTTTTCTTGATTCCCTTCAAATAAACCAATATTCTCATTCAATCCAAATTCAAATGGAAATCCTCTAAAACTTCCATAATCACAAAAATGCAATCAACACAAGTCAAGCTCAAATCTAACCTACTCATAGTCCATTTAGGTTAGAAAAGCCAAAACTTAGTTTAGAAACCCTAGGAATCAATGGGTTCTCTTAAATCATCTTCCAACATAAAACCCCTTTCTCTCCTTAACTCCTTCATTCTCAACAGAACCCATTTCTCTACTAAAGCAAGAAGAAAAAATGATTCACTTACCTTAACGAGCTTGATTTCTCTTCTTCTTTCTTCTCCCTTCTAAGCTTCCCATGATTTTCCTTCTTCTCTTCTCCTTTTCATGTTTTTTCTTCTTTCTCTCTTGGTTCTCATGACACTCTCTCTTCTCTCCACATTTTTGCCTTCCTATTTCTTACTTGAAGCCCATTTATTAGTCTTTCTTCTATTTTTCCCCTCATTTATCTTGTCCTTCCCATTTTACCCCTTATGTCTATTAAAACTAACATCTTATACTTTTAACTCCTTAACTAATGATCATGGAAAAATTAAAGGAATTTAATAACACTTCCTTCTCCAAAAATGTTTCTCATTGATTTAATTTTATAATGACACTAAAATCATTCAATTTGGTTTAGAAATCTGAAAGTTATATCCCAAACATTTCCAAACTATTCTTATACTGAAACAATATTCTGTTCTCAACTTCCATCCAAAAATTGGAATTCTTAGAGACTGAATTAGAACTCGATTTCATTAGACAATTTGTATCCCTATATCTCTAGTTTAATCCAAATAAGAATCACCTCATTTGGATAACTAGAAAAAAGTTATGGCTAAAACACCAAAGCATACTCAGTGAACATGTTTCAACTACATTTTCCAGCTTTTAACTTCCAAAATTTCACATGTAATAGTTCTAACTTCCAAGAAAAGTTTGGGTCCAACAAATTGAGTTGTATTATTTGGAGTTAACACTGAACAATCAATATATCCCCACGGTTCCTTCTTTGTGACGTTCAACTAGAACTAAATTTTCAATGTTGAGTAATTCTTACCCATAAATTTCACATAATTTAAGAGTACCATTGGCTATGATTAATCACAAAAAATCTAGTCTAGGTTTCCAAAAAAAAAGTGAGGAAACACACTCATTTAAGGTCTTAAAGAATATCAAAAAATAAACAAGAATCGCAATAATATAGGCAAAAAAACAAAAATATCAAAAAGTAAACCAAAATATTAATAACCTGATACTATATGGCAAAAGGAGAAAAGAGGATTAAACCCTAATAACAAAAAGCAAATCATTCAAAAAGCACCTTAGGAATCCACCTAAGACACCAAATGTCCAGAGATTGTTAACTCAATTTCGAGTCAATATGGGATAGAATTTTGTTAATTTAAACACTTCTTTACTTCCATAACCAAAATATCTATCTATATTATATTAAAACAACCCTTTTATTTCCCTAAACAAGCCTCACATTTATGACTGTCATAACTTTCGATTCTGTTGGATACCCTGCACAAAAATGGCTATAACTTCTACCAAACAACCACTATAAGAAACGTTTGAATTAGTGATAGAAAATTACTGACAGTAAAGAAACTGTAGCTAATTACCAATGGAAATAGTATATCAGTCGAAAAAGTTTTCTAGAAAATGAAGCGAGAATAATCAATTGTAATTTGCCAATGAAATTTTATTAGTAAAATGTAAAGCTCTTCCTCGTCGTCTGTAGTCTGCCTATACTGAAGGCTTGAACTTTTTTAATTATAAAAAAATGATGTCATTTGGTTTTAAACCAAACGACCTCATTTTGTTATGCTTAAAAACGTTTAGGCCTTCAGTAACAAAACTATGCTTAAAAACATTCTACCTTCAGCAATAAAATGATGTAGTTTGGTTTTAAAACAAATGACATCATTTTGGTATCCTTAAAAAGTCTACCCGAGTCCCCTCCCCCTACCTATGCGTTGTTTTCTCTTCTTCGTCCTTTAAGTCTACTCCATCATCTGTCATCTGCGTGTTCTCCGTGAAGCTACTGCATCTCCGGCCATTGTCGTTATCTTCTTTGACAGTTTTCATCAAGGTATTTTCGTCTTCTCTCTATCTTTTCAATGTATTTTGAGGGATTATTCATTTCCCTAATTAAGGCATAGTAGTGTTATTTTGCTACCTTGAATGAGTTTCCTATTGAATTTTTTCCTTTATGTGTTAGTGTTTTGAAACCGGGTCAGGAATTGATCCCAACTGTAACGAAATAATCACAAAACTTTTTCATGACTTTTGATTTCCCAAAAATCAAGATTATTAATTATATAAAATGAGTAACACGAATCATAATTAAGCAAAACATCATTTCATCTTGGCCAAGGATTTCTTGAATTAATATTAATAAAAAACATTGAAACATTCTCCCTAATTACTTTAGGGTGACGAATCCTATCTTAATCACTCAACTACCTCCATATAGTTTATGCTATATCCAATGACTACTGATTAAATGGCCTGTGATTAAATAGATCATAAGTAGTATCAAAACATAGCAATCCCCATACAAGATAACTTTGATGATCTCAAGTCAAATGATCACTTATACAATCATCACATTGAGAATCCCATAGGCATACAAGTAAATTTTCAAATGAATTTCTCATATCAGGTCTATTCAGTGAACATGTTCTCTAGTAGGCACCCAAACATTTGTTTAAGTATCTTTATACTTTAGCCTATGAGATCGACTACTTCTTTTATAAGGAAAAATAAAATGTGTGCTAGTCTTTTTACATTCTATTAATGTCCAATCTTAATAGAACAATGACTAGGAACATTTAGGAATAATATATAAATGCAATATGAATCTCATAATCATAATCTTATTATAATTTCATTTGTAATGTACAATTAGCCCATGGACTTTATCATATATATCTAAACATATACAAGATAAAGAATGCCTTTAAATAATTTGTCACTAAATTACAACCAAAGCGATTGGCTTTAGGGCATAAATCAACAGTTAGGTTTATTACGCAACTAACAAAAATATTACGGATGCTGAAAGAATCTTTTAACAAGCTTGGCAAATCTATTTATGCAAGTAAGAGTTATAGAGTGTTGTGAATTGATCTTACTTTGGGTTTTTTGTATGAAGATTTATGATGGGTTCATGCTATTTATCTCTTCATTTGATCCCAATTTTCTCCCTTTAGATTGTTTACATTCTTTGAATAGATGATTTTTTATTTTTTTAGCAACTTGATTATCTGAATATTGTACTCTAAAATATACCAGAAAATTCAATGCTCAACGATGAAGTGTGGTTATTATTAAACAAGGAAAAGACGCTAACAGGGAGCACTCTCATTTTAACATCTTTTCCGACTATAAACCTTTCTTAACCGCTCATTTTGTCATATTATAAATTTAACTAGTCATCCCATCTAATGTGCTTTGTATTACATGGTGTTATTAACATTTCCTTCAGCAACTCCCTCTTAGGTGAATGAAATGTAATACTTCCAGAGGAACTTTTTTCTTTTGTTCTCTTTTCTTAATTTTCATTATGTCTTAATTGCAATAGAAAAGATTGTATTATCTTGTCTACTATCTGTAAAGTCGGACTTTTCGAGTCCTTTGATGATTGTTCTATATTTGGAGATACTACAGTATATTGATATATACATGGTTTTATACAAGTTCAAAGGTGTATTTGAATCCTTTTGGTATATATGCCAGTGATATAAAATGTTATATGCCCTTACATGAACTTAGAGTTCATCGGTATGTGAAATTTTGGAGATTTCCGACAAATAAGCTTTTAAGTGTTAAAAGCCAAGTCCATTGGATGGATATTGTAGCACCCCACTCCGCAGGACCCGAACCCGATATCGATGGTGATATCCGAGCCCGTGTCTCGCGCGGGTGGTATGCTAGAACGATCAAAACAGTTCAAGTACTCGGTAATGCATTTTTCTTTTCGAAAACAATCGAGTGCGCGTAAATCAGAAAACA
>JANIJH010000001.1:29842089-29853008 GCA_024520975.1 Erythroxylum areolatum | reverse complement strand
GATTTTCAAATGATCGATGAAGACCATTATGTGTATGTTAAGAGATCTAAAGATAAATTCACAATTTTATCTTTATATATGGATGATATATTGATCGCCTATAATGACTGTGTGTTTCTTACACAAATCAAAGATTGGCTATTATCTAAATTTGGAATGAAAGACGGTGAAGCAGTATACATTCTTGGAGTTAATATTTCAAGAGATCGTTCGAAGAGATTGTTATCACTTTCATAAGCAATATACATTCGAAGAGTTTTTGAATGATTTCGTATATAAGATTCCAAACCAATTGATAATCCTATTGCTAAAAATGAAGGCCTTAGTAAGAGAAATTACCCGTCAATGCCACAAGAACGGGAACAAATGAAGAATGTTCCATATTCTAGTGCATTTAGAAGTCTTATGTATGCAATGATGTGTACAAGACCAGATATTTGTTACGCTATTGGGATGGTAAGAAGATGTCAATCAAATCCAGGCCAAACACATTAAAAAATAGTATAAAGAATATTGAGGTATCTAAAGGGAGCTGTAGACTATGCATTATGTTATTAAGGCAATGATTTACATATTCAAGGGTATATAGACGCAGACTAGGGAGGAGATTTAGATGAAGGAAAATCTACCTCAGGATATGTATTCTTAATAAACCATGGAGCAATATCATAGAAAAGTAAGAAATAATCTTGCATTGCATTATCCAAAATGGAAGTTGAATTTATAGCATTCTCAACTGCAGTATAAGAGGTTGTATGACTTCATCGATTCTTAGTGCATTTGGGAGTCACTAAAAGTGAAATTAATCTAATGACTATCAATTGTGATAATCATGCTGCAATCGCTTATACTAAAGACCCCAAATTTCATTGTAAGATGAAGCACATAGATACCAAGTATAATTATGTGAAAGATATAGTTGCGCGAGGAGAAGTGAACATGAATTATATATCTACACGAGATATGATGGCAGACCCAATGACAAAGTCAATTTCTAAAGATGTATACATTGGGCATATAAAGTCACTAGGACTACGTAGATGTTGAAATGTACTGATAAATATTTCTCTGTGTATGTTTACCCATTATAATGTCATATTTTGGATATAATGTATGATGAAGATTATACATTGTGTATCATTTGATTCATGAATATATATGTTTTTCATAAATATATTTTGGGATGAATCACAAGTATATGAGACAGATTAAAGATTGGCCCTCGCATACCGGAAATCACCTTTGGTGTTTATGCTCATTAGAGATGAGCCTTGTTTAAAGTTTATTATCTAAGTGATAATTAAGAGCGAGAAACTTAAACTATAAATGCCAAAAGGAAATTTGTTCAAAGTGATTTATTAATCACGATATCTGTCTTATGTAGCCAAGTGCGAGTTCTGAACAGGTTTTGAGTAGATATGTGAACTCAAGTTAATCATTGAGTATGTTTGAACTATCACCTATATAGTATTTCTTAAATGAAAGATGTTCAAGTTAAACAAAGTAGGTAAATACTGTAGCATATGACTCATACCATATGTGCAAAATTGACCACAAAAAGGGATTAATGTAAGTCTCCAGATCTCATCTTACATTTTATGAGACCCTTGAGGTTTAGAAGAACCTCATCATATTCCCTCATAACTCTTTTTTGTCATTCTTGAGAATTGAATTTAAGATTTGCTACTTTAGGTTATTGCCAAAAGATCATGCAAGATGTGATCCTATGGAATAATTCTAGAAAAGCAAATTAAATTTAATTCAAAAGAGAATTGAGAACAGGGAAATATTATTTATTTAGATCATTGAGTTGCATGAAAAGTATTCATAGATGACCACCGTCTCTTTAGTAGAGAACTTGAATACAGTCATGACACAAGAATCTAAATGAGATCAAAGAAAAGTGCACATACAAGATTTGACCTAGGGTATTGCATACAATGTATACTTAAGGACACATAGGTCCTAGGATCAATTTGTTAATTGAGATGTCATATACTCCTAATAGATATATGGCAATGTACTCTCGTTGTATGATAGTCACACCGGTTATTGAACAAGTATGAGCATAGTAGAGATTTTTAATTAGATTAAAACCTATCATGTGTGAGTGGGAGATAATGAATCACATACACCCATGAGGGTTATTATGGTCATTATTCTTTAAATAACTACCAAAGGTAGTTAAGATTTTGAATTTAAAAACCAAAGAACAAAAAGATAAGGAAGATCCTTTAACAAAAAATTCTAAATAAAGAGATCTGTAGTAAAACTTTCTTTAACCGGTGGAACTACAACAATAATCTAAGTGATTTTTGTTTTTTGTATGCATATGCAAAGATCCTGTTTAACATTATATATGTGATTATATTCTATCTTGATTAGTCTAACACAATCTATCAAAATCCTTACTTTTTCTGTTAGTATGGAATCTATCTTTAGAAGTTCGTAGGTCTTCAAATAAACCCTTTATTAGTTGCATTTCACCACATCATCCATTTGACAGTATATACAGAACATTTTTCTGTGTATGTAACATACATGATCCAAAAGAGATCTAAAGGTTCTTTACTTTCTTAGAATATTGAAAAGAGCTCAAATCATGGGGCAAACTTTGCCTGGGATTACTAATGCTAACATTTAGTCTGAGGCATTATTTCCTCTACCATGAAAAATTATGCTGTGTGAGAAGGCAATTTTGGTATTTATGTTAGAGAGAATCAAGGGAGAAGATTTTTATTTCTAATCTCATGTTTGAAACACCCTCTTTCTAGAGCTTGTTGAATCAGTTTGAAGAAGAGCTCGATTTTGTTCATCCAGTCTTACTATACCATATTGAAAATGAGCTTTCTTCGATATTACAGGAAGCTCATTATAGTATTTATAAGGAATGATACCTAGTATAATTTGTCAGGAAAAAGCCTTAGCTTTCTAAGTTTACAATCTCAACTACTAATTTTTGTAAAGGTCAGTCACAAATTAGGATATTGACCCTCCTATAAATTAAAACTGAAGAAAGCTTCCCTGGTCAAGATTTCTGTTCTTTATTTACTTCAGTATTAGCTTTGTTTTATATAATATGGCTATTATATGTGTATTCACATATCAGAATAAAAATTCTACATGAAAATATGCAGCAAAAAAATAACACAAGATTATATGCATAACTAGCATTGATGACTTTGCATGAAACGTGAAAGTAATTATTCTCTCAAATCTAATTCATTTTTGTTTTGATAGGATACAAATTCATGAGAAAATAATATGTTGAACTTTTATAATATCATGACAAATTAGTTTCTCTAAGTTGTCCACTAGATTTTTATATCTTTATTTATGATTTTTGAGATATTTTCATATATTAGATTTCATCTTTTTGTATATGGTTATTTTATGCAATGAAAAAATAATAATAACATTCAAATATGAAATTCAACTTTGCTACTTTTCCTTGCTTCTTATTTCAACTTTAATTTTACAATTATAATGAATATTAGAGAGCAAAACACCAGAAGAGTTAAAAACATTAACATGATATCTAAGGATCTTAAAGAGTTGTATGAGAGAAAGTAAGTTAGAATATCCTTTTCTCTATAAAAAAAATCCAAAACTTCCAAACCTATATCACGGAAATGGCTTTAGCAAGATCGATACCCATATTATTTAATAGAGAAAAATATATCATTTAGGCAATTAAAATGAATCCTTATTTAGGAGCCTTTGAGTTCAAGAATGTGGTTGAGATCCACCTCAATTATACACAATCTAATAGTAAATCAATCATAGAATCATACCGAGTAAAAGCAAAGAGGTATAAAGTTTTGTCTACCATACACACTTAAAGTTTTAGAGGCAATCTTTATAAAGGGTTATGGCTTGCAAGATTGGTGAAGAGGCTTGGAATAAGATCAAATAGGAGTTTTAAGGATCTAAAAGGACAATTCAACTTCAAGTTCTCAAAGGTAAGGAGAATTTGAACTATTCAAGATGGATTTGTTTGAAACTAATAAAGAGTTTATAGATAAACTTATGGAAGTTATATATCAAATTAGGCTACTTAGGATAGTTTTAGAGGAAAAACGAATAATTGGTTAAGTCCTCATTACTATTTCTAAGAGGTTTGAGGTTAAGATTTTATCTTTGGAAGAGTTCAAAGGCATGACAGAAATTAGCTTAATGGAACTCATAAAAAGGAGAGTGCTAAGGTTGGAAAAACATAGTAAAGGATCTTTTAAGGTTTATCTAAATGTAATAAAGAAAATTAATCACTCCTAAGTATTACAAGTTTAGGCCTAATGTAGAGTGTAGGGATTGTAACCTAATAGGCACATTGAAAAGTTTTACAAAAGTAAAATAAAAGAGACAATAGAATATGCTAAGGTAGTAGAGAAAGAGATATGATAGCTAAAGAAACATGTTTCACTACTTTTGTTTTATTTTCTTATACTAGTAGGTATTCTATGGATTTTGGGTTTACATGTCACTTAGCATAACGTGTTTCACTACTTTTGTTTTATTTGCTTATACTAGTAAGTATTCTATAGATTTTGGGTTTACATGTCACATGGCATATGATGAGTCTCTTTTCAAAGTCTTAGACAAGAACTTCCAAAGCAAAGTGAGAACAGTTAATAGTTCTCTCTTGGAGGTGAAAGGAAAATGATATGTTATTAATTATAAAAACTTTAACAAATATCAAGTTGATAACTTCTTTACTTTTAGTGCTTGAACTTGATCAAAATCTACTTAGTGTTGGTCGATTGATTGAAAGGGGATATGTTGTGATCTTTTCTAAAGATAAATGTGTGATAATTAACTCTAAAGGAGATGAAATGATGAGAAATTACATTAAAAGAAAAATCTTTCCAATTGATTGGAATTTGAAGGCTAAGATTATTAGAGAAAGTAATTCCATAAATTCTACCAAAGTTACTGATATATTCTTTCCAAGCTATACAGTAAAGATCAACTTGGCAAGTTCATTACCATTATTATAGTACGTTTTAATAAAGGTAAGTATCGTTCCTATGAGGATAATATGTATTAATAATTACTATCTTTCTATTATCTAATATAATAAAATGAATACTTGATTTAAAAGAAAGGATCAATTAAACTCAAATTACTAATATAAAATAACAAATCAAACAAATAAATAAAAAGTAAAGCATTCAATTGATAAATACGATTTGTATGTAGAATCTCTCTAAATATTTTTATACTTAAATTTATCTTGATTTAATTATTGACTCTAGTTTTTAGATAAGTGGAAAATTTAAAGTTATAACAATATTTTTTCTTAAGAAATATGACTTCTATTTTAAAATTGATTGATTATAATATTCTTCTAATAAAAATTCAAGAATGCTTTAACATATTCGAGAAATTCCTTTGTTAGGTTTAACTCTGACTGGAAAGATTTATGTGATCTTATTTCCAAAATTATATCTTATTATTCACGACATGAACTATTTATACATATGATTTCTCAATCCCCATATATATAATATGAAATTGAATCAAAATGCTAACAAATTTTAATTCAAGAGAATGAATAATTCGTAAGGAAACTTAGCTATTTCATTAAAATAAAGAATCAACCTAAAATAAATAGTTATAAGATCTTTAAAGATGATTATTTCAAATATTAATTCCCTTTTATTATTATGATTATTAATTTTAACTTAAAGTTTATGTTATCTTTTACATTCAAATAATCCTTGGTGAATTTAAAGCTTAAAAACAACTAAACACAATAAAATAAAGAGCAATTAGAAAGATAAAGCTGACAATGTTGTTTTTGAGGACTAAACGTAGGCATATTTAGTGAAAATTATAATTTCCAAATTTCAATTTTATAGAAAAATTTCTCAAAAGTTATTTGAACCTTATCTTGAACAAGTCTAGATGGCAATAAGAGAAGTTATGATTTATAGGAGCCAAAGATTCACAACGAAAGGATCTTAACATCAATAACAGACGGGATTAAAGTGGCTATAAATAAGATCAAATTGAAGGAGGTTATTTTGTTCCAATCTTTTTCATCTACATATTCTAAATGTTGATAAAGTTCTCTTTTCCTTTATTTGGTATATGTTAGACTAAATTTTCTTTATTAGAAGTTAGTAGTATTGATATGTGTTTAATTGTTGATACATTTAATTATTTACACTTAGTAATTAATGATATGAAAATGCTTAAGATATTCACTTTAATTTATATATAATTTTAAGTACAATTTAGAAGTAAAAAAATTAAAGTGAGCCAAAAGAATTATACATGACTCATTTTCTGAAGATTTATTTTTGCTTGTTTTCATTGAGGAAAAAATAAAAGACAAGAAAAATGGAACAAGAAGGAAACAAGAGCATGAAACGACGTAGCATAAATGTCAGAAGTCAATACCAAAGCGACAACACATAAGTCGTGGGCAGAGGAGTCATAACACAGGTGTGCATTGCGTTGCACGCAGGATGTTTTACGTTTTGATAAAACTCACACTAAAAGAGAGTGCGACGCAATGCATGAGGAGAAAGTTTCAAAGGGAGCAATGTTTAATTGTCCCATCACTTACAGGAACAAGGGAACAATGCAAAGGTGTGGAGTGGAGGCGCAGGCAAGAGGAGAAGGGTTGCGGCCTGCCGCTTAAAGAGGAGCTGCGACCTGGTGCCGCATGAGAAGAGAATAGAGGATGCAACTGCTGATATTTGGAGGCATGAGTAGCGCGTGACCATAAACTCTAGCATTAAATTGTCACATCCACGCTATAGTAGAGAGGCGTCAGTGAAGAGCAACAATAAGAAGCTTAGGCAGCAAAGGAGAGACATAGGAAGCTTCGGTAGGGCTATAATGGGGGCTGAAGTATTTTTTTGAAAAAGACCCATAAAAAGCTAGGCATTTCGATGTCGATTCGGAGGTGACATCGACACCAATGACCTGGATTAAATATTTTTTAATTATTTTTTTTATTTTTTCTCTCATTAGAAATTGATTATGTTATCATATGATAATTGATTTGAATTTTGTATATAAATAATTAGATTTTCGTTATTGTTCGGTTATTTATGTATGAACTTATTGGGTATTGTGAGATGATGATTTTAATGCAGTGTTTTAGTTTTTTGTTTGTAATTTAATTGGCGTTTTTTTAAATATTTGTTCATAATTGATTTCTTTCAGTTATTTTTGTGATCTTTTCATTTTTTTTGTTTCATGTTAAAACTTTTTTTTGACATGGACGGAAGTAATTTCTTTTATAACTCATATTCTCAATCTTATAATAATATTTGGACAGATAAACCTAACTTTTGTTATAGATCGGATAATCACCAAAATTACTTCCATGATAGTTTTTAGGACACACAACAATTTTCTTACAGACCAGAAGCTTCCTATCACAACTCCGGTCCATCTCTGGCAAAGTTGATCAATATTGTGAAAACTAGTACTTTGTAATTGCAGGGGAATACTCCACAATTCCAGAAAGATGGAGGGTAATTTCCAAAAAACACATGGTCTAGCGCTTAAGATTCAGAGAACCAACACAATTCAGGTGCATCTTTAGAACTTATTAAGAATCTAGTTGCTAACAATTTGCAATTTTCAACGGAATATGCAATAGTAGTTGTAAGAATTTCGACAAGAGACAAAAGCAAGCCAACAGAGCATGGAACATCAAATGGGTCAGACAGCAATAAGGCTTAATCATCTAAAATCGAAAAGAGAAGAGGAGTAGTCGTATCAACCCGAGGTGTAACCAATAGATGTCTGTGAGGAAACTTTACAAAGTGATGAGGAGCTTGAGAATTTTGAGGTCAACTCTCAACAAATTGCTTGTATCGAAGAAGTTAAGAAGGACCTCGAAGTAGAAAGGGACACATCTTTTAGCTTGGAGGTAAGTACTGAGTCCATTATTATTTTTTAGACTAACTCTTTACCTTTACATAATAGATTGGAAGAATTAAATGATGAAGAAAAATGTGAAAAGATGTTCAAAATATTTCTGGAGTGTATGGGCTCAGTCGAGATTGAGAATTTGAAGATAGGGAAGACTTTAAATGAGGATGATGATCAACTAAGGCCCTATTTAGAACTACCTCACATGGAGGAGTCATATGTGACACCTAAAGATCACAAATTGTCATGTGAGGAGAAGAAGAAATCGAGCTAGCGACCCTAAACAAAGGCGCTTCTTGAGAGGCAACCTAAGGAAAATATTTTTTTTTCGTTACATTTCCGTATTACTTTTTATATGCATGTGTGTTTTTGAATTTGTTTGTTTTACTTGTTTTAAAGTTTTCAATCAAAATGAGAGAAAGAATAAAACAAATGAAATACACATTTTCTTGTTTTCTATTACTTCTAGGATTATATAATCATGATTAGAGTGTGGATTGACTAGAGAATTTCATAGCAACTTTAGCATGTACTTTTGCTCTTATGATTGGTCGATATGCATTATCTTTAGAAAAGTTGTGACTAATGGTAGACAAAGTCGGTGAGATTTTGAGCTTTATTTGGTTGACACATCCATATCAGTCTCATTGCCTTTTGATAATGTATGAACTACATGACATGTACATCCCAATTTTGCATTGAATTTTTATTCGAGACCACATTTTTATCACATGCATTAACATGGACATGATTAGGCATTCTTTGTTTTTCATAAACTACGTTAGCCAAATAACCTATCATATTGACATGATTTTTCTATTGATAAACTCCTTTGAGCTTTAGCCTTTCTTTTTGTATCAACCATATTACATGCTTTATACTTAACAAATGTTTTACCTAAGCCATAGAGCTAGTGGAACAATTATGATTTGAGAGTTTGTGGATGTACAAAAGTCTAAGTATGGGGATGTACATTTGTGAGGGTTGGTTATAATGTTGGGATGTTATTTGATGTCTTATCATTAAAATTCCCATGTTGATGTAGTTTATTTTAATTTTTTATAAGGGAAAAAAGAAAAAAAGAGGAAAAGAAAGAAAAAAAGAAAAAAAGGGAAAAGGAAATAAAATAAAAAAGAAAGAAAAAGAAAAAATTTGTTTAAATAAATTTATCAAGGAGAAAGTGCATATAAGTTTGCAAAGTTATTCATGATTAATGCATCTTCCTAGAGTTGTAATGAATGTATTATTTGATATGTTGAATATGAGGTAGATGTTGACTTAGAAGGTTAACTCTTGTGATTTCAAAGTATTGTTGGCATAAATTGTATGAGTGATTTCTTTAGATTGATATATGCTTCATGTGGTTTGTGTGTGACAGCAGAATGAGGTTATGAAATACAAAGATTGCATTCGTTATAGCTGACGGTATCCAGTTTCTGATGAGGGTTGCTTTGTTTCACTAGCTTTGATGACTTTCATACTCCTTGACCCAAAATACATCTCACTTTACCTTTGCCCACATTACTACCCTAAAAAGTCCTTTGATTTGTGATTTTGCATATGAACATGAGTGGTGCAGAAATGAAATAATATGTAAAGTTGTGGATTGTCATGATCATGAATGGTGTTGAGTGTACTCGTGGGTATATTTTAGTTAAACATATTTTACGAGTCTATTATTAGATTGCTCAATTTTTGAAGATGATGAATGCTGATTGATCATGATTAAAAGCTTATAATGTTGATATCTTGCTATGATTTTTGAAAGTCACTCATCTTTGCTTGTGATTATATATTCTTTGAACATTTGGGAAATGAGTCAATGTTTTGAGCTATTTGAGCTTAATGTTAATGTTTTGCCTGAGGACGGTCAAAAGCTAAGTGTAGGGGAAATTGATATACGTTTAATTGTTGATACATTTAATTATTTACACTTAGCTATTAATGGTATGAAAATGCTTAAGATACTCACTTTAATTTATACATGATTTTAGGTACAATTTGGAAGCAAAGAAATTAAAGTGAGTCGAAAGCATTACATAAATCATTTTTTGAAAATTTATTTTTGCTTTTCTTCATGGAGGAAAAAAATAAAAGACAAGAAAAATGGAACAAGAAAGAAACAAGAGCATGAAACGACGCAATATAAATGTTGGAAGCCAACACCAAAGCGACAACGCATAAGGCGTAGATAGAGGAGCCAAAACGCAGGTGTGCGCTGTGTTACACATAGGATGTTTTGCATTTTGATAAAATGCACATTAAAAGAGAGTGCGGCGCAGTGTATGAGGAGAAGGTTTTAAAGGGAGTAATGTTTAATTGTCCCATCACGCTACAAGAACAAGGGAATAATGTAGAGGCAAGGAGTGGAGGCACAGGTGTGAGGAGAAGGGTTGTGGTTTGTGGCTTAGAGAGGAGCCGCAGCTTGGTGCTGCGTGAGAAGAGAACAAAGGATGCAACTGCAGAGATTTGGAGGTGTGAACAATGGCATGACCATAAACTCTATCATTAAATTGTCACATCCACGTTACAGTAGAGAGGCGATAATGAAGAGCAACAATAAGAAGCTTGGGCAGTAAAGGAGAGACGAAGGGAGTTTCGGTAAGGCTATAATATGGGGGCTGAAGCATTTTTTTAGGAAAGACCCATGAAAGGCTAGGCATCTAGATGCTGGTTCGAAGGTGACATAGATGTCGATGATGACCCAGATTAAATATTTTTAAATTATTTTGTTGTTTCTTTCTCTCATTAGAAATTGATTGTGTTATCCTATATTAATTGAATTGGGTTTTATGTATGGATAATCAAATTTTCATTATTGTTCAGTTATTTGTGTATAAACTCATTGGGTATTATGAGATGATGATTTTAATGCATTCATTGAATGTTGGGCCCCGAATTTTTTTTTATTTGAATTAATTATTTATTGATTTATGGATTTATTCGTTAATTATTATTATTTTTTATTTTTATTTATTTAGTTATTTTGCCTTAATTGATTTAATTATGTGTTTATATAGATA
>JANIJH010000001.1:29728570-29771505 GCA_024520975.1 Erythroxylum areolatum | reverse complement strand
CGCGTTCAGCCATGAGTTGCTGGTACAGCTGTCTGAATTCATCAATATCCACGCAGCCATCACCATTGACGTCAATCTTCTCTATCATTTGAGCTAGCTCTGCGTCCGGGATAAAGATGCCAAGCTGCTCTAATGAATGGTTTAGCTCCTCCTTCGTAATGCGCCCGTCCCCGTTCCGATCAAAAGTTTGGAAAAGTCGGTTCAATTCTACAGGATCCATTCTCTTTCTGGCCACCAAAGATAAGTGTGATGAAGGAACGATTAATGATGGTGTTGGTGAATGTCGCAATGACGACGACGTCGATGATGACAGCAACAGCGTCTCCTTAGGACCAAGAGTACTCTTGGCTTGGAGGCTGGGACTAAAGAAGTTGGCGAAAGCCAATCTGAGTTTTCTAGGGGACAAATAGGCAATGACAGAATTAACAAGATTGTAAAGAAGGAAGATCCTAAGCAGAATACTTCACATTGAATGAATATAGAGGAAGATTATGGTATTCTGGAAGTTGAAGAACAAAGTAGCTTGGTTGCTCCTTCTACATAATAAAAAGTAAGTTGCAGTATGTGATAAGGGTATATAACATATAGATCTCTGCGAAGGAGGTGCTTCTATATATATTATATATATTTATGTCCCCTTCATTGCTGGCCTTGAAGGGGACTCTGTCCTCCACTTTACGCGTTTGGTGACAGGCCCCATGTATGTGTATGATTAGTGTTATTATTGTTATTACTGCTAATTGCTGTTTTTTAATAGACACCTTTGTCAAACACGCGTAGCCATTATTGTTACTTGGTTTAATTAAGCTTTGCACTTTAGTAAGCAGTAACCAGTAAGTAAATGTTTATCATTAGTTCTCCACGCCATTTCCTTGGCACTTTAAAAGTCGGTCGATGAATACGACCGTTGATAGCGGACCTTACAGGAGACTTTGGGCAATGGACATCGTCTATCCGAGCGTGAATGGTGGGGTACGGCCACGTGTCAGTTACCCTTTTTAAGTTGATCTTGATGTACGTATGATCCTGCTTTTTGACTTAAGTTTTGGTATGTGTATGATGGGAGTATTACTAACATCGATTTCTTCGAATATTATACCACATTCTTGTACAGTTAGCTTCAGTATATTTTATAGTTATTAGTTTTAATAGGAGAAAATTGTTGAGAAGACCTTTTATAGAAAATAATAATAGTTGGAAGGACTCCCAATTTTGTGGTATGGTGAATGGCCTGCAGAAAGTTGATAAATTTGGACTGAACTATGACTTGGTCCGATGGAAGTGACGTAGAGGAGTGGCTTCAGTTGTCTTTTGTGCTCATTGTTTCGATTTGATGGATACCAAATATGTAAAACAATTTGTTTGTTTAACACAGTTTACAGATGAGTTAGTAAGGTATTATTTAGATTTAAGTGAGATTATAGGTTTAAATTTTTTTTATGTATGTAGTTGTTTAAAATTTGAGGTTAGAATTTTACCTCTCACAAAAGACTTATCCGATTTGAGCGAAAATTAATCTGAGTATAGATGACTTAATGGTATTTTTCTATAATTGGAAATATTTTAAGATTTAATAACACTCCTCTAGTTCCCATTTTCATTATAAATTATAAATATCTATTGTTATCGCTTCAAATTTTTTAAAATAAAATTAGTAGTATTAAAAAATTTAAACAAATAATATTTTGCTAATTATTTTAATGAAATTATTTTTAAGATTAGGTGGCAATAATCACATAAATTATCATGTTTATAATGATTTATATTTTTATTAAAATAATTTTAAAATTAATTAATAGATTCTCTTTTAAAATTTTAATATATTTTTAAAAACATTTATAATTTGAAATTAGGAAAATAAATCTCCTTTTACCTCTATTTTTAATTAATTTTAATTTTTTTATCAACTTAATTATCTTTTTAGATTTTACTCCAATCGATTGGCTCCCCTTTCACCAAAACAGCAGGAGTTTAATTCATGAAAATCTTTGCAATCTTTGTTCTTGCTTAATCACATTATATTGACCAGATCAAGAAAAAAGGACGTGAAAGAATAAAACTTCTAGTGAGTATAAAAACATTGCAACGAGGTTAGCATGATTAGATTCTCTGCTGCTAAAAATTGTAACGAGGTTATCATGATTAGATTCTCTGCTGCTCATTCATAGTATATCTATCTGTCACAGAAAACCTAACCACTACTTCTGCTACTCATATATATCTTTCCTTAAAGACGCGTTTGATCGACAGACAGCTGGCTGGGATAATCATAGGACCAAATCAACTGCAGCAAAGTTGACGAACAAATAAGAGTAATTAATATATTTTTCATCTTCATGTTAATCTCATTTGTTTGAGATTTTGTAGGATATAAACTTGCCTACTTGACTGACGACCAACCAACTACTGAATTGAAGTTGCTATCGATAATGTGGAAAGAAGTATTATTATATAAAATGAAGATGGGTTTATTTTAGGAAGTAATCAGACTTAGTGCAAGCTGTGATTAATTAGAGACTTCTCTGTCTTAGTCTATCGAGAGAATCTTTAGAGCTGACCAAGAGACGCTAGTACCAGTAGCGTGCTTGACAGAGAAGAGACAACAACATGCTTCCCATTCGTAAAGACAACATCATATGTCTTTTGAATTACTTCTCCGTCTGTCTCAGACAAAATTTTGTAAATATAATATAAAAAACTACAAGAGTTCAAACGTCAAGGATGCCGGAATCCAGAGTATCCTCCTAGCATATCCCATTCGTGGAAAGGGGACTCCGTGTTCTATTTTTTCTCCCCCTTGTGTTAATAATTTATGAGTAGGAAGCCACTCTCCAAATAATTTTTTACTGTTGGAAGTCGTGAATTCAATTCTTGGAATTGAGTTTTAAATAATTTAATTAGATAAATTATGCATTCTTTATTATAAAAAATAATTTTCTTCTAAATAATTTGTTGAGGTTTGAATTGATAAAATAAATACATCTTATTATAGTGATTTTCAGTACATTAAAAATTATATAACAAGGTGAACTGAGATTTTATTCTCCTCTATTATTACTATACAAACAAAATGGACAATATCTTTCTAACATATACAACTAATCAATGTTACGGATACCGTACCGAATTGAATTCTAATACGATAATGTACCGATATCGTTTAATACTGGATAAGGTTTCAGGTAATTTTTTAAATTTATGAAGTAGTCTTTGAATTTTTTTGAAAATTACAAAATAGTCCATTGTCATATTGTACAGTTGTACTGTATATTTTTAATCATGTCTCAGAAAATCATAATAATAAATAACAATCATAATTTTAATTTAATAATTAAATTAATTTAATAATTATTAATAAATATCATTAAAATTAAATTATTTTTTAAAATATATAAATTTCAAATAAATTTTGATTTAATAAATAAAAATATATAAAAATAAATATTAGTTTATAAATAATAATTTTTAAATTATTTATTTTTAAAAAAATTATTTTTATTAATACATTATTAATAAATATTAATATAAAATATTAATTTAAATAAAAATAAAAATAATTTATTTTTAAGTTTTATTTAATTTACAATTATTATTAGTAATAAAAATATTTATTTTTATTTTAAAAACAAAAAATAAAAATTTACAATAGTTATAAAAGTTGGAGTAAATAAAATAATTAATTAAAAAATTTTGAAAAAAGAGGGGGAAGAAGAGGTGGGAGTGAGGGAGGAAGAGATTAAACATTTTTAAAAATTTTGCAAAAAAAATCCTTCTATTTATTTTGAATATTGCCTGATACAGATCAGTAGTGACCAGTATTTAAACTTGATACAACCGACCCGGCATCCAAAACACTACAACCAATAGAAATGTGAGTATATGGAAAGAAATTTTTTTTGGGTAATGTATTAATAAATAAATTCCTGGGCTAAGACCTAGGTGTTTTGAAAAATACGACGGTGGGTTACTTTTCTCTAAATAATTTTTAAAATTTTAATATGATATGATAATAAAAAATTATGGTATTAGCTATTTTTTACAATTAATTATATTTTTTAAAAATTTTAAATTATATTCATCACATCACATTCCATTCCATTTTATATTTAATTCAATTTATTTAAATTATTTTTAAAAATTAAAAATTAAAAGAAAGTTTGACTCTCCTTTATTTATATTTTGTCACGTTATTATTGATAATTAATTAATTAATAATAAAGTATTTTAGATAAATTAAAAGTTAAAATATTTTATCACTTTAATTTTTTAATTAATATTATAAAATTAAATACTGATATTTTTAATAATTACTTATATTAAAATAATAAATCATATATATATTTCATATTAATTAAAATAAATTGAGACTAGGACCAAATCTCCAGCAACATATACTAGAACCAAAACGTTCCTTTGACGTTATCTTTGATGTCCCCCACCGTCTGTCAATGAAATCTCTCGTCTACTTTAAGTCCCTTTTTAAGCCCTTTTGTTTTCTTATTCATTCCTTGGACTTCATTCACCTCCATCTTCGCCACTCTCGCTCAACTAAATCTCTTCTTCATCTCCACCATATATGGGTATTTAAAAACCGTCTACTAAGAAGCTAAAGAGATTGCTTGTGTGTGAAACAGACCCACATGGGAGTGGATTGAAAATAGGCTGCACGTGTTTTTATAAATTTGATTATGATTAGGTTCATGATGATTATAAGGTGATGATGATGGCTACTTCTGTTGAGGGTGATGATGCATTAGTTGTGTTTAATTTTGATTACGATGTTAAAGTTCATAACATGAGGATTGATTAACAAAGGAGACTAAAGGTTCTTTGGTTTTTGAAGAAACAATCTTTTCATAGCCTTCATAAAAGAGGGCATGGTGTTATTGCTTCTAATTTGTTATAATGAACATTTGGGTATGAAGGATTCAATCACGATGTTTTATTTAGGGAAGGCGACGTTTCATGAGGTTTAAAGACCAAACTATGGCAATGAGCCATGTTCTCGTGTTAATGTGCTCTATTAGGACTTTATCGGGTGCAAGCAAAATTGGAGTAATTTTGCTAAAGTCCTAGTATGACAGTCAAGCTTAAGTCGTAATGTTTAACTTAACCTTCCCTGTGTGATTGGCGATCATCAATTCCTTTTATTTTTGAACTCCTTAAGCCATTCGTATTCAAATGTTTCAATCACATTATCAATCACACAATTGTTTTGACAAATAGTTAAATGGGCAAACAAAAGAGTTACAACAATGGCAATGTTTTATTCATCAAATCACCAAAATACAATAGTAGCTTCCTAGTCGAAGCACTCTATAAGAAGACCACTCAAAAGAACTATCTATTCGAAGCTCTCACAAACAAATTTCTCTCAAAGCTTTCAACTCTCTTGCAAATAGTTAAATATACAAAGTTCCACACAAATGAAAAATAAATGATACTTTTATATAGGATTACAAGATCTTAGGGATAAAGCAAGTTAAAACCACCAACTCTCTCTACTAAACCACCAAGTTAATGGAACGATGTCACTTCTTCCACTAATTCTACTAAATTATCGAAGAATTATCCACTTTCGCATATATAAGTGTATGGAAGATGCCTATCTATTGAAACACCGTCTGACCCACTTTCTCACTACTTAAATAAGTGCTCCTCCTTTGTTAGGAAGCACTTTCACTTTCTTAGGCCACTAATTGCATGTTCTTGTAATGTATTGCCATATATCACATCGTGAATCTAAGTGCCTCGGCGAGCCTTTTGTTTAGCCATCTCGAGCCATCTTTGTGTAAGTACCATCTAAAGATATCCATGGTGCAATCTTAGTGCTCTATGACCTAATTTATCAACAATTCTAGTCATCGTATCACAAACCTCGCATATTTATTTACGTTTTGGCCTCCTTGTCAAAGTTAAATGCCTTTGTGCACCGTTGAAGTTTAGCATAACTTAGTTGCACCTTCATCTTTTGGTCTCGTATTTGAATTTTGCACTGTTGAGAATTTAGGAGGGATTTAATCCTATATGACGAAAAATAAGAATGAAACATTTTCATTTTCATTTTCCAAAAGCCATGATCACTTAACGTTATATAACATGATTAACACATAACAATAATAAAATACAACAACAATAACAACACCTAATATGAATCTTGATGCTCCACATGGTCTAGGATAAAAATAATATAATATGATCTTAATTCATTCCTTATTATGAAGTTTGATGCTTATATTGTCAATAACAACAATAACCCTAGTGCACAAGGTTCCACGATGGTTAAGGGAGGGACATTAATTATGCACAGTCTTCCCTTTGCATTTTACAAAGAAGCTACTTTCATGACTCAAACATGTGATCTTTTTGTCACATAGGAACAACTTTACAAGTTACTTCAAGGTTCGACCTAAGAAGGGATATTAATTTTTATCTTGTTGTTTCCCTCAAATTATTTATAAAATTAGCCTATCCCAACCATTATAGTAGCATAAGTGTTCAACCTCTAACATTATCTATATAACATTTTGAGATAACTCTATAACTATTGTCGTGATGATTAGGCAAGCTCCTTTGGAACATAAGCATGTCTTTAATAAGTTTTGGATATCTTAATAATTTAATTAAAATAAAATTCTAATTTCAATTAAAATTTAGTTCGGCTCAAATAAAATCTAATATCTCATATTGAACTTTTTTAATTAAATATCTCATATTTAATTATAAAGTTTCTCAAAATTTAAAATCAATCCTAACTTGATTGAAACCCCTTTTCTCTCTGTAACTTGTTTTTTGTATGTGAACTATTAGGTTCTTAAGTATGTTGAAAATGGATATAAATTATAACCCAAAATGATATTTACGATTAGTTAAACTAAATTTCTTTAACTTATCTTTAATTCTATAATTAAATAATTTATATTCATAAATCAAGATTAGCATCCAACAATATATTACGACTACCCAAATATTTAGCAATATCAAAGTGATTTTGACTAACCTTTTTATGCTTAATTTTTTTACGTATAACTCAATCTTTTCATCATATAATGTTCCGATTACATACAGAATCTTATATTTGAGTCAAATCATGTTATTTCTCTAACATGAGTAGTTGATTCTATTAATGATATTTGTAAACTATTTTATAAAGTGTTACTCCATATTAGCTAAGGATTTTCCTAAATCAATACTAATTAAGAACTATATAACATTCTTCGTAATTACTTTAGGGTGATGAATCGTATATTATTCACTCAACTAACTCCATATAGTTCATATTGTGTCTAATGACTTCCCATTGAGCTACTTTAACTAGAATATGTTATAAGTAGTATTAAAATATAACAATCCCTATATTAGATAATTTCGAGATCTCAAATTAAAGGATCATTTTTATAATCATTATAATAAAAATTTCTATAGATATACAAATAATGTTCCAAATGGAATTATCATACGTGATCAATCAGTGAACTTGTTCTCTAACAAGTACTTATATGCTTATTTAAGTATCTGCATACTTTAGCGTATAAAATTGACTACTTCCTTCATAAAGAAGAAATATAAAGTATACTTTTTTTTATGCTCAATCCATACCCAACTTTATATAGATGCTGGCATAACCAATTCTTTTAAGTTTTCTATTTGAGAATCATAGCATAATGGCCTTCCTAGAGAACTAACCAGGTAGCTCAATCCAAAAACTTCCTAATTTTCCTATAGAATTTTGTTAAAATTGACCCATATAAGGACTTAATCAACCTTATTTTTATCCAAAATCATCTTAAGCTTCCATTTTTTTAGTAATAAAGGCTTACTTGCTACATGCCAAGGTCTTTGCTCTAAGATGCTTAAAAGATTACCTTCATTAGAGAACTTGAAGATGGAAGCATCCTCTTCAGTGAGCAAAGTTTTCTCCAACCCTAACTTGCTCTATTTAGTCTTAGACTAAAGTTGCATTTGAGGAAAAGATGGTCTTTTGTTTAAGAAAAATCCAACTAAAGAGATTGACTAGCAAATAACACCAACTTGCAAAACCTGTAAAGGTGGTAAGATAATACCATCAACTTTAGAACTAGGAAAGTAAGATAGTTGCCCCTATTAATTATTGATCTTAACCACCTCAATCTAAGGTTCAAGAGAAGAAGAGGGAGGTACCATTACTTTAGGATCCTAGGAGGGAGTTACTTAAATGGAGGGAGGTAACAGTGAGAAGTCTACATTAAAGGGAGCTTGGGGAGAAGCAAAGTCACCAAAAGGAAGGGAGGAGAAGCTTGAAGAGGACGCCAAGGGTAGTGAAGGAGCACTAAAGGGAGAGATTGGAGTCAAGGAAACATTAGCATAAAAAAGAGGGTGAAGAGGGAGGGGGAGGGAGCTTACTGCTAGGAGGAGTGAATCGGAGGGGAGATAGAGAGCATACCTTTCTCATAATGACTCCCGATTTTATTCATCACTTTGCTGAAGACATTTAATATAACTAAAAAAATAGTTTTCTAATAGAATTAACAATAAAATATATTATAATAGTAAAAGAAAATTACTTTCAAAATTAAATAAAAAAGCTATTTAAATTTAATTAAGAAAGTCCTTTATATTATTTAATCATAGATTAATTTCTTTTTAAAAAAGATAGCTTCTTCTTTAATTAATTAAATATTATTTTCTAATAAAATAAGGTAAATTAGTTTTCTTAATTAATAAAAGAAATTATTTTAAATTTAATTAAAAAATTAATAACAAAAGAATTTATAAAATAAATAGACTAATGAACCTGTATAAAAATAATAAAAATTTAAATTAGTAAGTTTCAATCAAATTGAAATAATCAACTTTAAATTAGGAAACACCTTTCCTAGACAAATTAAGAAAACATATTTTCTTATTTAAAAAAATATAACTAATTATTAATTTTAATAAAATTAAAATATGATCAATTTTAATTCCAAAAAATAATATCCTAAATTGCAATTAGGAATATATTTTAGGGTTAATTTCTTACGATCCCTAGGGTTTGACAAACTATAACATTAGTTTCTCATTTTTAAAAACTATAAAATACCTCCATTGTGTTCATTTAATATTTCTTTCATCCCCCTACCATTAAGTTGTCATTAAGAACCCTATTTATACACATAAAAACGAAGTCATTTTTAAAAATGATATGAGGTTATTGATAGTTTTTTAAAATTAAGGAGTAGACTGATAATATGTCAAACCAAAGGGGGTTCACTGAATTTAATCCTTAATTAGGTAAAAATATTTAGACTCTCAAACTTCAAAATAACATTTTTTTTATGTATATAAATAGGGTTTTAATGACAATTTGACGATGGAACAGATGATATATTAACTAAAACACATAGGTGGTATTTGAAAATTTTTAAAAAAGAGGTATTAATGTGATAATTTGTCAAACCTCAAAGAGTCCTATGAATTTAACCCTATATTTTAATTATTAATGATTAAGAGAAATAAATTTATTTGTTTTAAAATTTATTTACGTTTTAAATTCAATTTAACATGGGTATTTTTTTAATTACGAAAGCCTTAATCTATTTTAGAGTATATTATTCCTAACATAACACTATAAGAAAGGAAGATAACAATGACGGAAAATTTGCGGCCGAAGTTTTTCCGTCGATAATTACCAACGGAAAAACAAAATGCATCGGCAAACTTGACTTGGGAAATAAACTATAGCGGTGGTATACAATCCATCAGAAATTCTGTCAGTAAAAGTCATTGTAATTCATCGTCTTCCAACAAAACGAAAACGATGTCGCTTTGCGGTGGGAGGTATAAGGTTTGTAGCTTAACAAAAACGACGTCGTTTGGTTTAAATCCAAATGATGTCATTTAGGGTATGTTATAAATGTTTTAATTTAAATCAAAATGACATCGTTTGTTTTAAATCTAAACGGCGTCGTATATGTTAGGTTAGGAACCTATGATACTATAGCAAAACAAAGTCATTTGGATTATATCCAAACGACGTCGCTTATGTTAAGTAACAGATGTTTACAACAGGTGCAAAACAACATCGTTTGGATTATATCCAAACGATGTCGTTTATAGTAACTAACAGACGTTTAAATATTGAGAAAAACGACGTCGTTTGGATTTAAACCAAACGACATCGTTTTGGTTAAAATATAAATATTTATAACTTAACCAAAATGACGTCGTTTAAAAAACGACGTCGTTTTGTTAACATTTAAAGGGCTCGAGGTTAATCCCCCAACCCAGCCCGCGCGCTCCTGCTTCTTCTTCGTCTCATCCGTCGAGCTGCCACCTCTGTCTATCTGCCCCATTGCCGTCGTCTTCTTCATTTTGTACTGAGTAAGTCACCGGTTAATCGTCCATTGAGGTAAGTTGTTAATGCTGGTTTTTTTTTCATTGTTGTGGTGAGATGTTTTTCTGTTGGGTTATCTGCTTATACAATGTTCATTGATGATTCATTTTGAGTGGACTGTGTGTGTTAATGTTGGTGAAGAATGGAAAAACGCAAGAGTTTTGTTATCATTTAGGGATTAGCTTGTGATGTTCATAAAGTGTTCGATGAAAGTTCCCTTGCTTTGTTTTATCATTGTTTTGTTTTAAATGAAAGTTCCATCGTCTTCTTTAACTTGAACAGATGCTAATTGATAGACAACAGATGCTAGTGAAGCCCAGTACTCCAGAGTATATTCAAAAATAAGTATTACAAAACTAGCTAAACAAAGACACTACCATCTTTATCTTTGATTTTGGGTAAAGGATGAAAACTTGTCTTAGGGGATCACTCTTAAAAAACATGCCGCTGTTATTAAATTACCTTATAATATTATGAACTTAAAAAATAGTATAATATTATTAATATACTTTAACAAAAATATGTTAATGTAGTTGATTTGGTAAATTATACAAACCTCATTTCTAATAGTTAGTATATAATAGTATATATGAATAACATATTAATAGCTTGACAGAATTTTAACATATTTTATAAACAAATTAAAATAATAAAAATATTTTTAAAGATAAGGGAGATCATAAGTGAGACTTATGTTTTTAACATTGAATTATGATAAAATCATAAATACATTATATTCTAAATAAAAAATTTCAATATTATTAAAAATGTCAAAATAATCAACCGAATATTAAAATCTTTCATACCAAGACAATCGTCATGGTGCACTAATTAATTAAATTAAACTAAAATATTGGTAATAATATACAAAATCAAATTAATTTAGACAATACTTCTTAAATTGGGTCAAACTTTCTTATTTGAATTCGGATTAAGTTACACGTTAAATGATTTAAACATGTAAGTTAAGTTTAATTATTTGTGTAAGCATTTTGCCATAAATAAACATGGCAAGTGAAGAGCGTCAAATATAAAAAAAATAAAATTATTATTTTAAAAAATTTTATATGCAACAATGAGTAGGGTGGTATCCATATATATTCAATAAACACCAAAACTCAATTTATTTAAACTAGATTATATATTCCTATAAGATATATTAAAATTATATCTATAGCCAATTATGTTTTTACTAAAAATATTAGAACAACCAAAGATATACGGATTTGATATTCTAAGTGGCAAGTAACTATTTTGAAATATAATGACATCTTTATTCAATTAATAAAAATATTTATTTTAAGAAGTTGCAGAGAATGTAAAAATACTTAAGAACAATGAATAAAAATGAATTAAATTAGATATCACAATTTTTAGAATCAAACTTCACTTATCCTTGGCCAGAAAAGAAGTAATTAGTTGTTTATGGTTATAAAGAAAGTGCAGCCCACATTAAATGAGAAGAGAAGAGATTTTTTATATAGCCCATTTACAAAGAAAATTCCTCCCATGTAAGTCAAGGTAGAATCTAACCCTTCAATCCTTAAAGAATCTTTTCAAACTATCCTCATTGTTAAATAAGATATCTCCTCTATAATTTTATCTTCATCTTTAAATACAAATATGAATTATATTCATATTAGCACTTGAGATTTCTTTCATAAGAAAAATAAAAATAATAATTTTAATGGATATATCTTTAATTCTTGGTTTTATCTCTAAAGAATTTTTTCAGGAAATTTTTTTTGATAAAGCATGCCCACCTTTTTATTTATCAAAGTCGTTTATTGATAGTTGTTTTCACTAGTTCTTGATAAAGCATGCTCGCATCTTATTCATTATCCTTATATCACTGCTTTTTATTTTAAACTTCCTATATGATTTGTAGCTTGCTAATTTATATTTTAACTTACAACTCTAAGCATATCTTAGTTCCAATTGCCAATTTGCATCCTTTAATATAAAACCCAATTAGATTTTATTAATTAATAATTTATATCATAATAAAATAAAATTATTATAAATTATATGAATATTATGCACCCTATCAAGCAAGCATTTATTCCTTTTATTCATTTTTTGTATATATTAATAATATAAATATTAATAGATTATAAGTTATCGAATTTATTCATTTTAATTTCAAAAACATTTTTACTGAGTTCTACTATCGACGGGATAACACATAGTGTATAGGAGTCGCGAGCTCGTACACGTTATCGTAATTTTATTAATGCGATATGCAAGGCTGGTGTACGACCTTCTTTAATTTCTGAGGCCATATGGAGTCATTGGTAGGAGTATTGGACATTACCTGAGGCAATAATAATATCGGGGTGTCACTCGACCAACAAACGTGGTAGGTCAAGAGGAGACATTCTTCTCGTTCATACGGGAGGATCAATTACCCACCACGAGCATGTAGAGAGACTTCTAAGTGTATAAATATTACACTTATATTCTCAATTTTTACTTTCCTATTTTTCAATTTAAATTGATATGTGAATGTTGTGACGAAAATATGTGTAGTATGGATAATGATCATGGTTGTGTTGAGTAATTTACTTTGTTAAATAGGGGGTACTATTATAAAAACAGAGGGGACTCTGCCAAAATTTTTATAAATTCTAGTTTAACTTATAACATTTTATTGTTATGCAGGAAAAGTCTATGGGCGTTAGGCCTACATCCCGTTAGTTGTTTTTGCATACTCAGACTAAGAAACATGACGGTGTGACATTCGTCAACAACCGTGTGGAGAACTAAATGTATGAAAAATTCATGGTTTAATATTCAATCTTAATAATTATCACTTTCTAATTATAATATAAGCTTTACCTCCTAATAGGACCAAATACAACAAATAATTCAGCGACAGTCTCAGGAACAACAAGCTGTTGAAGAGAGCCAGGCATATTTTGATGCAGTGGGTGGTAAGGACAGTCGTAGAAAGATCTTCGACCTAGGCTCATTTGCCAACACATTTTATTTACTGTCCTCTATGTCTAGTACAACAACATTTAGTTCACAGCCGACAGTGAAACGTATCAATCACCTTGAGAACACAGTGTAGACTTTGATAGACATAATAAGTAAGCTTCAAAATGACACGGAGCATATGAGGGCGAGGGATAGCGACTCACACCATCCACGCTCATCAGGACAATAGGATTGTTGTTGTCATTTTGTTTTAATTTATATACTATTTAATGTTTTAATTATCAGTTAAGAAATCTTTTTCCTTTATATGATCATTTAATTTTCTGTTTAAACAAAATCAATATTTAAACAAACAAAAAATTATGAATAGATAATTTATAATTGTTGACGTTGAAATCAAATTTGACGTCGAGATTTTAAAAACAATTGTCATTCAATAAATTATTTATAGAGAATTAAAGGTGACCTCAGCGAGCATATAGCTTTCAGCTCTAGATTAAGCAATCAAGGTTGTATTTCAATTACTGACGGAAAGGTACCGTTACTAAATTATATTATAATTACCGATGGTTAGAAATAAACTGTTGGCATTTGGCTACTATCAATTCATCGACGGTTTACGATAACTGTCGATGAGGTGTGGCTAATATACTAACAAAAACCGTCGGTATGTTATTAAGTACTTCACCGATGGTTATCGTAAACCGTCGGTAAAATATGCCGACGAATCCGCTTGTTCTGTTCGTAAATATACAGATGGAAACTATATTCCGTCGGACTAGTTTACTGACCTCAGTTTTAATGACGGAAGTCTCCATCGGTCAATTCCGTCGGTAATTTATTTTCCCGAAGGAAATCGCTGATATTCTATCGATATTTTCCATCGGTGAACCCCCATTTTCTTATAGTGTAAGTTGTATTAACCCAATATCCAAATTGTCGTTATTCTTGCCCTAGTTTAAGTTTAATCCAAACTCATGATATATTATCCTCGTAGCTAAATAGGGTGTCAACTTAATTAAGAAACTACATTAGCTACTTAAGTTGAGGTGACAAAAGGCCAAAACCTGGCAATTTTAGTTTGAAAGTTCAAAAAAAGTTTTAACTCTAAAAATAGCTCGAAGCCTAATTGAGGTTTTCAATCTAACACTTAATTGGGCTTTAGTATTAGGCATAATTCCATCTTATACATTATCATCCCTATATCTAAGCCCAATCCTATCCACCATAAAAACTATAAACAAATCTTTTTGGAAAATAATGATGTGATCTCATTGTATGTACAAAAGAAAATAACATTTTTTTCATGATCTCCCAATCACCCAAAATCATTTTAATTCTATAACATGACCTAATTAATAAATATAATAAATCATAAATCACAAATTGTAACTTATTACGAAACTTAATTTTACTTTTTATATCTCTATCCCAAAACCAATTTCTAAAATAGGTTAATGACAAATCACTATATTCATATAAGTATCAAACCTTTAATAATATCTACACATATAAGTTGAGAGAACTTAATAAGCAGTGCATAGAGGAGTATGCCAAAAGTACTAACTCTTATAGAATCTACATCTATTTATAATAGAGTTTAGCCATTTTACTAATTGAATTGAATTATAATTATAATTTTTATAATCTATATTAATTAGAATTACAATTAAATCTCATTAAATATTAATTAGTTTTCAATAAGATTTAATAGTTAATATTGATCCTTATTTATCAAATATCTTATATTTGGCCCTAATATTTTTTAAACTTTATTATGAAGTTCAACTTTATTAAATTATATTTTCTCTCTGCACTTGTTCTATGCGTATAACCCATTAAATTCTTAAATATATTGACAATGAATATAAATTGAAATTAAAGGAGCTGAATCTTTAACTCTAATTGAACACTTTATATCTATAAATTAACATTAATGCCTACTAATGCATCATGATTATCAAATATTAGAAATGTCAAAGAGATTTTAACTAATCTTTCTGTGCATGATTATATATATATTCAATCATTCTATCATACAATGTTTCAATATAATATCTACTTTATTTTAGTCCAATTATATTAATTCTCTAGCATTAATAATATAATCTTTTAATGTTTTTTGAAAAGTATTTTCTATGTTATTCTACTTTAGCTAAAGATTTATCAAATTAATACTAATTGAGAATAATTGAACATTTTCTTGATTATTTTAGAGTACCAAATCTTATTTATGTTATCTCTAACGAGTACTAATTATCAAACTATCAAACAATTCTTATATGAGATATTTTGCAGATCTTAAGTCAGAAATATTTATACAATAATCACAATGAACATCTTTATAGGCAGATAAGTATTGTATCATATGAAATTCTCCTAACATGACATCTTCTCTAATAAATATTGTATATTTGTTCAAATATTTTCACACTTTAATTTATAAGAAAAACTAATTTATAAAAAGAGATATAGCAAATGCTAATTGTATACTCTATTAATGTTAACCTTAATAGTCATTATTTTATTTGCAAATATAATTAATTAATAGATTTTATCTTGTGCGGAAGTTTATTAAACAAAAACATATGAGATAAAGAACAATTTTAACTTATAAACCAACACATTCTACCCTTAAATCAAAGTAAACTTTATAATTCGTCGTCGAGACCCCTACAGCTGTATTCATTAGATCTTGCATCTGTTGCCCCCACGGAATTCATTGTTGAAACCAACTGCAGAGCATCATAGCATGATGATTGATGGCTTGGGTCTTCATATTGTTTGATCCGAGCATTGCTCATGCTCCAAGCATCCAACCTTGAAACTACCACACTCTTTGTTCCATTATTAAATACATACAAGTGAGCTCCTTCATGGACGGCCACAGTAGGATAAACTCTAGTAGTAATACTAGTCGTCCCTTCCCCAGCAAAGCTCTCAACAATGGAGTGATCTATCTGCTCACATTGCAAAAGCAAGTTGCATCACAGTTCAAACCTGAATGAGCTGGCAAATACACTTCACCAACTTACCAAGCTTCTTAGTGAAATCTTTTCACGTCGAGGATCTATTTTTACCAGAGCACCAAATGTTGTCTTGTCAACTCCATCCCTAAGAGAAGACCTAGTGGAAGTTTTGAATATTTGAGGCAGAAGGCTTGTGCTATATGTTTACTTGAAAAAAAGAAAAATAAAAATAAGATACATGTATACCTGCTCTGATCACTGCACATTAGTACTGTATATCCATTATTGCCTCTAAAGATCCGAAAGAAAATTGCAGTTTGCTCTGTCAAGTCCTTTGCCGCTAAAACTAACAGACCAAATGGGCCAAATCTGCCTTTCACTGATGCATTCTCATTAGAACAGAGAAGTTCAGGATCCAGTATAGGATCCTTCAAGAACTCTGCATTTTCCAGTTCTGGTAAATCAAACACAATCTCTACATCTGCCTTTTAAGAAATAAGAAAAAATATGGTCATGCAAAAACTTCATTATGGCATGTATTCTGGAATATGGGGAATTATCTGTTCACCTGTGAAGCAGTGATGCCATTAACTTCAAGAACTGATTCACTCTCGAGCTTCCTGTGCGCGATACTCACTTTGTTGCCACGAAGTTCGTTGATTTCTTCGACTGGCCACTGCATCAGTTGCGTTCCGCTGCTATCAAGCCAAATTTGCCTAGGAATGGACTTCAAAAACACATTATTTTTATTGGAAATTCACAAGTAGGGTTGAATGAAGTGCTTTATATAGAAAGATAGGGCCAAGCATCACCTTAAGGGTTTGGAATGAAATGTTGTATTCTTAATTGTTTATGGGTTACCTTGTACTTTGTCCAAATTAATGTAGACATCTTTTGGGAAATGGAAAGAGCCAAGTCAAGTATTCAACTGAAATTCAACTCACCTGCAACCCCGACCAACCTTTCCTGATGTCGTCTTCTGAGCTGTCAGACTCATTTACCCATGCCCACAATATTCTCCTCCTGTTGACACTGTCAAAGAATGTCTTTGAACCGTAAAATTTTCCATAGTCATACCTCATGTCCACAGTTGTACCTGTGAAGTTAGTGTCAGGAATATACTTGTCCATTTCAGGGACATAAGTTCCTAGGATGTAATAGTCGTGGGAATTAAAGCCTGCCTTCATAACGTGCTTAATGTTTGGATTCAGGATTGAGTTATCCACTCCTTCCGAACTGTTAATACGGACAGGATAAAAGTCAGGACACTCCCACATCCCAGTCTTATCTGTTGAATAAAGTGGGCTTTCAGACTTTGTCCAAGAAAGGAAATCTTTGCTCCGATATAGAATTGCCATTCCTTTGTTGTTGCTCCAACTCCCAACAATCACCCTCCAATTTCCATCAAGTCCCTGCCAAGCTGTTGTTGGATCCCTGAAATTATGGGCATCGACGCCTTGAGGTGGGGTCATAACAGGGTTCTGTGAGAATTTTATCCATTCGGTAAGTAATGGGTCAGAAAGATTCTTTGGCATTGCCAGATTCTGAACTTGACGATTATCAGCATCAATCCCGGTGTATAAAATGACAGGTCTACTCTCTGGAAGGATTGTAATTGAACCAGACCAACAACTGTTGATGTCAAAGGGTTCTGTCGGGCAAAGGGCATGACGGAGATGCATCCAATTGATGAGATCGCATGATACAGAATGTGCCCAGACCATTTTATCACCAAACACTGCACCTTTTGGATTATATTGGTAAAACAAATGATAAATTCCTTTGTATAACATTGGTCCTGCAACAGATAGATCGGTATCATATTTTTCACTCTCTACAAAACTCAAACATAATCAGGCCTAACTATTAAACTTCAGTTTGTAGTAGATCATGAAACACCCATTAGTTGAATGGCGATGCTAGGACGTGGAATCGGAATTATAAACCAAATGTACAGTTTGTAGTAGATGGAACACTACAATTTCAAGGAAAAATTGACATTTCACGATCACCATAATAGAAGAATCTTTCGTTCAATTTCAACCTTGTTCAAAGATAAAGCAGATTGATATGGACTAGTGGTGCATGATTAAGTTGAAAAAGAAAGGAAGTGATGTTTATGAATTGATGTACTCACCGTTAGGATCTGTGTCGCCAAAGAAAGCGATCAGCCACCAGAACATGCAGGATCACAAAAACAGAAAGAGATCAAGAGGTTCTTTAAATTAAAGAGTGTTTTATGTATAGGAACAAAAAGTACAATCCCAAACAAATATACCATTCAGCCAGTTCTGGGGAGACTGGAAGTGAAAGGACGTCCTGTAAAACTGGTCGGATGCTTCTACTTGAACTCTTCTACTTAGCAGGAAACAGCAGAGTCCTACAAAGAAAATTGCAGGCACGTCCATGTCGTTGCATCTAAGGGACACCATGAGAAATCACAACACCTTATTTGTTTGGAGATTAATCAATCACTTGGTACCAATTATTGATATTTTGATATATATATATATACACACAATTGTCCTTTAAGAATTCAGATATTTAGCCCACAGCCGGAGCCGCCTTGAGGAGTTGGTATTAGTAAAATATATTCACCAATTCATTTCTGCCAAGTCGACTTGGAAAGGCAATATGTGATATCAGTTGAAAAACTAAACAAGGTTGAAGGAATGGAGGAGTAACATCATTAATTTTCTAAAAGAGAGAGAGAGAGCTATCATCATAAATTTGGATATTCTCAATTATCAATGTTAACTCCATACATTGAGTTTCGTATGTATTTGACCAACCAAGAACCATTAACCATGGCAAACCTCCCTCCAAAATTGGTACTCTAACCTATCTCTAAAATTCCCCTTTTACCCTATCTTTTTAACTCTTCTCTTTCTGTTTCTTCTTCCCGTCGTTCTTTGCAGTCAGGTTCTTTTCTCCTTTGGGTAAAAGAACCAAACGGTGTCTACCTCTTTTTTGACATTCTGTAAGCTTTTCATCGTCTCATTCGTGTTCTCACTCTTCAGATAATCTCTTTATCTCTGCCATAGATTCTCGACAAGCTATAAAGGTACCCCTTCAGAGCATGTAATCTACTTTTTGGCTTAATGCTAACACCATGCTAACTCAAGAAGTTCAGGACACTTCTAAATAATCAAAAGTACAATAGAATTTCTACATCATGGTGTATCCACTTCTGAAATGAAGATGTTCAGACAGTTATAAGACTAAAATTACCAATTGCAATCTTATCTAGAGATGATTTTATAGCTTTCATGTGTTATTGAAGTAGTTTATATTACCATACTTGTCCTTGAATAGGTTGATGTGTAACCTGAATTGTTGTAAGAGTTCTCTGTGAAAGTTCTCCTTGCTTTTCTATGTATCCTTGAATAATTTTATGTTTCTTTCATCCCAAACAACAGCCACAATAAAGGTTAAGATCACACAAAAGCCCCATCTCTCGGTTTTGTTGGTAAGCCAAACTGTAGTACACCAGTTGACAATCTCATTCCAACTATTAGGAGCATTTAGGACATGACATGAGGTAAGTAGCATGCTCAGGCTTTTTTTTGGTGAAATCACAAAGAAAGAACATTTGTTGCATGTTCTCTTTAGCTTTTTTGTTTAATGTACACCAATTAGGAGTCTGCAGCTATTTAGTTATTTTGTCAGTTGTTTGGAGCTTGTTCTTCATAGCCATTTGCAACATTGTTGATGCTCGAGGATTATGGTATTTAAACCATACTACATTGGACCATGGGATATAGTCTAATCTGCCTGTCAAGAATCTTCTACTAGTTGTGTGTGGAAACTTTCCTCTGTTAAAGTGCTTCTATATAAGTCTGTCATCCTCCTTATATAGCTGATGTGTTCTAGAATCAAAAAGCTATCAAAAACTTGTTTATTGGTGAGTGCATCAACCACTGAATTTACATCATGCATCACTGATTTTAGAATATGTGTAGAAACTTGATTATGCAATGGTCCAACTAATAACCAGTTATTATACTAGAAACTGCTATTTTTACCATCACTAATTAGGTTAATGAATTATAACCTAACTTTTTTCCTAGTAGCTAGGATGTTCTTCATAATCTAGCAAGCTCTAAGGGGTGGATTGTAATTCCAAATGTAATTGTATTTAATATGGTACCTATGTACCCATTTGGATCATAAAGATTGTTTGTCATTGCATAGCCTTGAGAGTCTTTTAATCAATATGGTAGTGTTCAAAGTTTTTGAAGGGATGATGTTAAGGCCCCTTTTATCCTTTGATTTGCAAATCTCAACCCATTTTTACTTAGCCTTGCCTATAGAATAATTAGTGCCAGTACATAAAAAGTTCCTGATAATCCTGTCAATATGTTTGTTCACAAGTTGGTAACACCATATGTGAAGGTGAAGCCCAATACAAATTAAAAAAAGTAAGGAAAGAGGAAATCAGTTGAACTCTACCAGCCAGTAATATATTTTTACTTATCCAATTGGAGATTCTTCTATTAATCTTATCAATAACTAAGGCATAGTCCTTATAGGCCAATCTATTATTAAAATGGGAACTCCGAGATAAACCACAAGTAGCATCATCAATTTAAATCTAGTAATGAATTTTATGCTATAAGTGGTTAGCAGACCTAGAAAGAAACAAGCCACTTTTGGAATAATTAGTGTCTAAACCTGAGAGTCTTTTGAAGATCTTAAAGGCTGACATTAAAGTATTGATGGATAAAGGATCAACATTTGCTAGAAGGATCAACTCATCCGTAAAGCATAGATTTGAAAGTTTGAACTTCTTACACTTTAAGTGATATTCTGAATGCTTTGGTCCTCGCAATGACACTTTTTAAAACTTTGTTAAAGACTTCCATTGGAATTTCAAATAAATAGGGAGAGATAGGAACACCTTACTAGTTCCCCTTTATGCTTTTAATGATCCTAGTAGGTTGTCCATTAATAAAAAATTATAGGTGGGAGTAGAGATGCATTGTCTTATCCATTTGAAGAAGATTTGAAAGAAATTCATGGCAACTAAAGCCTTGGTGTTGAAGTCCTAATTGAAATTACTACTTTCCTTAAATCCAATTTAAGGGTACAACTCTTCTTGCTTTTCTTCATGGAGTAATTCCTGACCAGTTCTTGGAATAGTAAAACATTATCTCCTATAACTCGACCTAGAATGAAATCCCATTGTGTTTGATCAATGAATTTAGGAAGCACATTATTGAGTCTATCATCAAGGATTTTAGAAATGACCTGGTATATTGTATTATAGCAAGAAATAGGTTTGTAATCAGGACAGATCTTTTGTTCAACACCATTAGGGATTAGAGTGATGTATGCATTGTTGAGTTAAGCCAAAAGTAATCATTTCCTGAATAATTTCATTATTGCATTTTTTACCATCTGCTTTGTAACACTCCAAGATTTAATGAAAAATTATCATTGAAGCCACCTGGCCTTGGGGCCTTGTAAGGATCTAAAAACTTGAGATTTTTCTCAATTTTTGAAATAGTAATAAGACAACAGAGAGATTTTATTTCTAGTGTGCTTAGGTTATCACTTCTTTTAAGAAGGGCATTATAGGAAAGGTTTAACTAGGACCATTCATTAATTTATAGAAGAATTCAAAGGCTCCATCAAGTAACTGCTACTGATTTTCAGAATCTAATCCCCTCTTCTAGGTAGATTATCCTATTTATGCATCTCCTAGTAGTTACTACTTTGTAGAAGTAGATATTGTTTCTATCACTTTGCTTGTACCATCTTATACGAGATCTCTACTTCATTGATGAAAAGTCATAACTAATAGCTTTAGCAAGATTTCTCATTGTTGATTTCTCTATATCTTAAGTAGTTGTAGATGTAAGATTGAAGTATAGCTTAGATTGAATTTCATCCATCTTTCTTTTAGTTGTGTTTAGCATATGGTGAGTGTTCCTTACATTATTCAAGAACATATTTTTCATCTCCTACTTGATCAACCTAATTCTTATTGTATATATAAACTGTTTAGAGTCTATAATAATTGAAAACAAACCATTCCATATAGCTTCTTAGAAGATTGCAATATCAATCAGAAAATTATTAAACCTGAATGGCTTTTTAGGGGCTTTTGCAGATGTTTGTGTAATCATCATTGAACGGTCAAAAATCTTGCTATTCTTGAATCACTTGTAGCTAGATTGGAACGTTTGCAACTAGTGTTGATTTCCCAAACATCTGTCAAGCTTCTTTCGAATAATGGAACCATCAGCTTGGTTATTTTTTCAAGTAAAGAAGTAGCCCCTTGACGGAGTGTCCCAAGCTAAAATATCTTAGAGACAAGCTCTAAAATCAGGACATGGAATTCTTACATCTCTTTCTCCTTTAGATTCATTCACATTGATGATTGTGTTAAAGTCCCCAACAATCATCCATGGAGTGCTATTGTTTGTTGCAACATCTCTAAGTTCTTTCCATAGTGTTAGCCTTTGATAAGCATAGTTATGAGCATAAATAAATGAGATATGGATGATTAAAGCAGTTACCTTATCTTCTACTTCACTTGCATAAGTTGATCTGAGGTAAATTCCACATAGGCTTGAACCATATTACTATCATAACAGACTAGAATTCTACCATTGGGATGTGTATGGTTGCTAGCTTGTTTCCATTGTGCAAAAAGTAGTTTCAGTATGTTGTAATTCTATTATTTCATTCTTGTTTCCAAAATATCAACAATGTTTGCTTTATTCTCCAAAATTTGCTCCCTTATTATTAGTTTTTATGGGGGGTGTTTAGCAGAAGGTCCAGCAGGAAGAAAAAAAATCCCCTTAGGAGACTTTTGCATATTATTATCCTAACGTGAAATATTAGAGGGTCATTTTCAATAGGTTGTAGGTTGTCATCAAGTCTAATTATAGGAATAACATCAAGAAGATTGGTTAGGTCACTTACTACAATATGTAATTTGTCATAGTTAATCCTTTGTATTTCTATAATTGCTTGATCTATACATTTTGGCTTGCCAATGAGGCTTTCCAAATGACTCAACCCCGAAGTAGTTCAGTATTCCTGGGGTACATCATGGATACATATTACATAGGAATATGCTCATGCTTAATTTCATCAATATTCAAACCTAGTTTCCATATTTGTAGTAGGAGTGGTTTATTGAAGATATGCTATGGTCGAGTTTCCAGGATTTATTTTATTTTTTCTTCATATGAGAATTAAAAAAAGGAAAACATCATCTGCATCGACAAGAACTTCTTGCAATCCATTTTCCTCCAATTGTTGAAGGCTCATTCCTTCATGATAGGAAAAGCCACCTTTTTATCTAGAAAGAATCCCACTGTAGTGGCATTCCATCTTACAAGTCCAACTTTCAAAGTCTCCAATGGTGGAGATATAATCCTAGTTTCAGCTCCTTCATTAGGAGGGTTGTAGCTAAGCTTGAAGTTAAGTTTGTGGTCCCTTATAACTTGCACCCAAGATTTATTCAAGGAAGCTTCAGGTGGTGAAGTAGCAGTATATTTTGGGGTTGAAATTGAAGGTTCATCAGGTGAGGTAGGTAGGAAAATGCTCATGGTTGGTTAATGACTAGAGTATAAAAGGAGTAGAAGCAGCAGATGGAGTTAAAGAAAGAAAGAGGTGGTAAAGATTGGTTGTTAAGAGGGACAATGCTAGTGAAAGCAGTAGGAGATGGAAGAAGCAAGCTTCAGCTATAACAGGAGGTAAGGAAGATGAAGGTGAACTATATCTTTACTATTTATGTTACTGTAGATTAATTATAATTATCTACAATAAACGTGGAGCTCTCACCCCTCAGTCTCGCTCATAGTGTGTCACTCTTGAAGTTTCACTCAGTGTGTCGCTCGATGTCCTGGATGCTTTCCTTACTTTGTGGAATGTGTTTGTTTCTAGGTGTTCTCAAAATTTACCTTATATGCTTTCTTGCAAATAAAAGGCTAGCCTTTCTTATAGGATAAAGATAGATAGTCATCTACTCACTAAATAAAGTTAGGCCTAAAGAATGTGCTCATTAATGAGGATGATTTATTCTTGTTCAAATTTGCAAATCCTTAAAATGTATAACAGATACTTAAGCTAGGACCATGATATATTCAAGGTAAGCCCTTGTTTTTGGTGAATTATCGACCTACATTAAACTTTAAAGATATAAAACTAAAACATATTCCAATTTGGATTGAGTTTCATAATTTATCCCTCGAATATTGGGCAATTATTAGCTTTAGTTATTTAGCAAGCTTCATTAGACATAAGTCTTGATAAGCATACAAATACAATGAAATGAGTGGGATTTGACAGGGCATGTGTTAATGTCTAAACTAACTCAAATCTACCTAAAATAATGAAAATCATGAAATTAAAGGATATTGGTAAGATAGTAAAGGATGAAATCGAGATAAGCTACCATTGGAAACTTAATACTCCAAATAGCAACAAGGGACGGAAAGAAAGTGTCAAAATTTTCATAATAGGATCATTATAGGAATTAATTGGTCACTCTATAGAAGCTGACACTAAACCTAAGGATTGCAATCCATAGACGGTGACCAAAGAAGTTACTGTATCAAAACCTCTTAATTGGTAAACCATGATAATGATGCAAAGGTGACTCCAAAAAGACTTGAGAACTTAAGCATAGTGGCACCTAAAGAAGCAAAGGAACAAATGAATCTAACATATAAAATTTGCTGAAAAAAGGGCATAAAAGATTCTCTAAAAATTAATGTAATGAACCTTTGAGATGTGACAAAGAAAATTCTATAGAATTGAATAACTCCAAAGAAGCAACTCTCTAGTCAAGCTAGGCGAAGAAGTGATCAGTGATAACAATAAAGGAATCCAAAGAAAGGGCACTAAATCCTATATCTTCCTTTACAATCTTGGCATAAAATGTCAAGGGCATGAATACTTAAAAGATGATAGACAATCCATGATTATTTGAAATTCAAAACCTTCTGCACAATATGACTTTTGGAAACTAAAATCAAGTCTAATAAAATTTAAACTTGTAGAAAAATTATTTGGGGTTGGGAAGCAATTTTTAATCATCAATAACAATAGAATAGTTGTTAGCTATGATCCAAAAAGAGTAAGGTTCCTTAAACAGACCTTATCATATCAGTACATCCATTTGGAAATATGCTTGTATGCTTGAGTTTATAAATGAACGATCCTAATGATGCTTACTCACTCCCCTAATACTAGTTATCTTATAAAATATAGTTCTTTCATATTTTCCAATTTCATTATTGAAAGAAACCCTATACATTTAATGAAAATTGTTAAGAAATTCCTTTCTTATGTTTGTTTCTAGTAGTCCACTAAGAAAATGGTTAAGTATGGACCTATTGATGATCAAATAGCACATTATATTTCACCTTTTTTAAGCTATATAGTCTACATTTTTCAACTTATATACTAAAAAGTATGGGAAAAATATGGTTTTTACTTTACCATGGCCATGCTAATGTCCGCTATCTCAAAAGAAAATTTTATATCACGTTTCCACTTTTTGAATTTGAAATTGGTCAAAGTTTCAATATTAACACCATTCTTATTTCCTCAAAATATCATTGCAAAATAGATAATGCATATAATTAGCACAATTATGATAAAAATGATATAATAAGTAATAAACAATATTTTTAATATCTTATCAAATATATCATAAAACGTCTATAGGTATAATATATAAGACATAAGGATAAGATATTTATATAAAAGGAGGCAAAAGTATAGACCATTGACTTTTCATTCTACAATTTTATTCTACAATTTTAGGTAATTTTGAAGATGTTGCCTTGGGATGAGTTTTATTAAGAATTAGAGAAGATTTTAAGGTAAAAACATGAACTAAACATAATTCTTTACTGGACATGTTTGACACAACCATTTACCAACTTGTATCCTTCTCTCACCACTAAAAAAGAAGACAAGGTCATTGTGTGGAAGAGAGAATTTTCAAAGAGCAACACAACCTGAGACCTTTTTTTTGAAAATTAAATGATAAAAAATAACTAAAATGCAATAGAATAAACTAATACACCATTATTTTCGTTTTAGACCAAAGATAACTAAAATGCAATGTACAAAAAAGTGTTAAGAAAACATCTTCACCTAACTAAGATAAAAAATAACAATTAATTATAGACATCATTTGCACTTCATGTCCATTGTGAGTTAGTTGTCCTTGTTCTTAGCAATAATCACTGCTCAGATCTATTTAACAACTCTATCCACAACTTGGTACTTTTCTTCACCATGACCCTGATAAAGATGTTTGTTCCTTTCCTTCTAAAGAGTATATATAGTTGTTGTAAAACTAGCCTTAAGCAGCCACCAAATTTGGTTGTCTAGTATTGGACATGGATATAAATCATTGTAATGTTGATGTCCATTCATTTGTAGGATTCACAACGTTCAACATGTGTTGGATTCTTCCCCATACAACTTTTAAGTAACAATAAGTGAAGAATAGGTGATAACGAGTTTCCTCCATCTCCATACATACCACACACGTTATGTCTTATATGCCATTGCCAGCGTATTTTGGTCTTTAATCAGTCTTGAATTGCAAGCCACAAATAATGGTTCCTTTATGGTTGCTAGTATTCTTCCATATGAGTTTGTACCATTCCACGTTATGGAACCACCTGCTGAGTATTTCTCAATAAGAACTGTTGGTGAATGATCCTGACAACTATGGTGTTTATATAATTACGTCTTCACTCTAATTTGCATATAGCACAGGAAAAAATCCCTCCAAAGTAGTAAATCCTCTAAAGCCTCCATGCCATTGCCCATTAGATATAATACTCGCTACTATTGAATAAGGAGGTAGTCGCTTATGTAGCTGAAACAACTCTAGCCTTTAGATTAATGGATTAGCAAAAGACCAATTATCATACCACAATGATGTATTCTGCCCATTTTTGATGACATGTTTGATGTATGGATATATAAAGTTGCGCATATCAGTATCTGTTTGAAGATCCACGAATGTTGAGTCAATGGAGAGAGCTCCCAAAAATTAACATTACTGAGATGGATTTCATGAATCTATTTAACCCATGACACACCTCTATCATTGAAAAGCCTCTATATTCCTTCACTCATTAACACCTTCTACATATTGGAAACAGAAATTACGCCTAACCCCCTAGGTGTTTCGGTTTAGTGATCTCGCTCCATTTTACTTTTTCTTTCTTAGCATAGTCAGTTAATCTCGTCCATAGGAAAGCTTTAAGTATTTTGTCTATTTTCTTTATCACTTTTGTAGGCAGAGCTATGTGAGTTGCCCAATGCACATGCATGCTATTTAGAACTGAAATAATTAAGATCACCCTGGTAGTATAAGAAAGATGTCTATTTTGCCACGCATCTACCCTTCTTTTGAGTTTTTCCATGAGCGCGATGCAATCTGTAAAAGTCAGTTTGGAGAGGAAATGGGTACATCAAGGTATTTAAAAGATGGGGGTGGCATCTCATCCTAGTTATCGTACTAAACAACTCAGGATTACGCACATCCGATGACAAATATAGGCTGCTCTTCTGCTGGTTAATATGTAGACCTGTCCATTTGGAAAAGAAAACCAAAGTGTTCATCACTTTCTATATAGAAGTGTGTTCAGCTCCAGAGAGAAGTATAAGATCATCAGCAAATGTTAAGTAATTAATTCTGTTAACAAGACATTTATGATGGAATTTGAAGGCGTCATTATTAACTATCAGCTTTTTGAGCAACCGAGATATGCCTTCTATGGCAATGGTGAAGAGGTATAGGGATAGTAGGTCCCCCTATCGGATACCTTTAGTTGTATAAAAGATTCTGGATGGCTAGCCATGAAGTAAAATATTGAAAGAAGTTGATTGTAGACACGACATTATCCACTGCACATAACGAGTTAGGAAATCCATAACTTCTAAGCAAGTTTGTAAGAAGTTCCAACTAATAGTATCAAAGGCCTTAAAGAAATCTATTTTCATCTTGCAAATCTTGATTTTCTCATTGGTTTTATGGTCTTTGATCAGATCCTGCATAAGCATAATATTGTCACTGATGTTTCTTCCCGGAATGAATGCTTCTTGTGAGATGTTGATAACATCCTTAAGAACATGCTTTAATCTGCCAGCTATCAACTTTTCAATGACTTTTGTATTGCAAGAAAAAATTGGTATGAAATTCGACATGGACATAGGCTACTTAACTTTTGACACTAGACAAATGTAAGTATGAATCACCTCCCGTAGCATTTGTGTTGAAGAGAAAAATTCTAAGACAGCCTCTATAAACAATTTCCATGTGATTTTCCATGTTTGTTGAAAGAAAACTGTGGAAAAACCGTCGAGTCCTGGTTCTTTGGAAGGGCTCAGACTGAATATCATTTGTTTCACCTCTAATGCAGTTAATTATATCTCAACTTGTTGTCGTACGCAAAAAGGTTACAGAAATTACATAGTCTAACTCGCTTTAAAAAGTTACAGAAAGATGCATGACTTCAGGTATGATTATGTCTTAATTCATATTTCATGTAGAAAATGTATATAAAATGAAAAAAAAACCCTAATTTAAGGCATCTTTTATCATTCTTTGCTATTAATAGAGCCTAAGGTTTACCAATGAGAGGTACAAAAACCCACGAGAGATCAATTCTAAGATAGTTTTCAAAAAAGAGAAGGATGGAAGATCATCTTAATAGATCAAAGTTGATTAGAATAAAAAGATTTCACATATAATTCCTTACTTTGGTGTCTTCTATTTTGTTACTTACATTGGACTAAGCAAGAGTTCTAAGACATACAACATGATACAATGGAAGAGGAGCATATGACTATACTAAAATAATGAGACTATCTTTAATAATGACATAATCCAATATTACTAGATCAAAAATCCAATTGAACTACTACAAGATCAAGCTTAATATGATTTCAATGTTTTAATAGTATGTTTATTTTGATGAATTATCAGATAAAGATCCCAACAAACATATCATCAACTTCTTGGAGATTTGTGATACCTTTAGATTAATAAAACTATCGAAGACGTAAAAAGACTAAGTTCGTTTCCTTTTTTTTCAGAGATCAAACTAACTAATGGTTAAAGTATTACCTACAACCTCAATCACAAAATGGGAAAATCTAGCAAAGAATTTCTTAGCCAAATATTTTCTACTGACAAGAACTTGTAAGCTAAATAACATCTCTTCCTATCCATAGATTAATAACAAAACATTATATGAAATGTGGGAGAGTTACAAAGATCTACTGGGGAAGTGTCCATATCATAGCCTAACAACGTGGATGCACGTTCAAAAATTATACAATGTTCTGGCCTATCCTATCAAAATAGACAATTGATGGAGTAACTGGTGGAAAACTTAATGATAAGAATCTGAAAGCAATCTTTGACCTTATTGAAGAAATGATGACAAACAATTATCAATAACAATTAGGAAGGTGAGAACTAATAAATTAATAGGTATGAATAATATGGATTTAATGATTGCATTTGTAACTCGAATAGAAGCCTTAACAAAAAATCTCGATAATCTAAGTTCACTGGTAAAAACAGATCAAGTGATGAGTTGTGAGCTATATGGAGGAGGAAATCAAAATAGTGATTTTCAAAGTGGAAACCTTATGGATTAATTAGTAGAACATGCTGAGTATATGGGAAGTTTCTAGAGAAAGAATAAGCCTTATAGTAAGACATATGATTTATGGTAGATTAATCACCTATACTTCGCATAAATCAATCAAATAGCCCAAAGGCAAGTTCTACCTAGATTTTATCAATATTAATAGTAGTAGAATAAATTGATCTAAGAGGAGTTGATGAGAAATTTTATAAGTACATCTAAAGCTCAATTCCAAAATCAAGAGGCTTTAATTTGAAGCCTGGAAACTTGGATTGGTTAACTATAGCTAAAAGACCTTACGGGACAATACCTAGTGGCATAGTTCTAAATCCGAAAAATAAATGAAGGCAATCATTATAAGGAATGGGAAATAATTGACCAATGACATAAAAGTAAAATTTGCCGTATAGGATAAGGATAAGGAAGAGCCAAATGAGGAAGTTAATAAGGAGAAAGTGTCAAAGTTGAAACCAAATGAAAGTGGCACCAACATTGTCCATAATATTGTACTATTGAAGCTAAAAAATTCTAAGTAATTATAGTATTTCATATAATATTTATGGTATTTTTATAAATAATTGACTAAAGAACTTATAGGCTAGTATTATTCAAATTTCTTACACCATACTTAAGAAGTTAAGGTTGGGAGAACATAAACCTACTAAGATGAGGATGCAATTGGAAGATAAATCAATTATACATCTTTGAGGTATTATAGAGAACATTTTGATAAATTTGATATGTTTACTTTCTCAACTAATTTTTATTTCATTTATATAAAAGAGGATAACAAAGAATCTCTAATCTTAAGTAAGCTCTTCCTTTCAACAACTTGTATAATTATAAATGTTAGGGAAGTTAAATTAATACTGAAGATTGGAGAAGAAGAGGTTCTCTTCTCAATCTCTAATGGAAAGAACCAGTTTGTGGTTAATGATGACTTATGTCATGCTAATTGTTCTAATATTTCGTGTAAAGTCAAAGTTCTATAGAAGAGAAAGAAAAGGGTTAAAGTAAGAAAGAAAGTAAAAATGAAAGAAGAAAAACCTCTTATTAGCTCACTTAATAATCAAGAAGAAGGTAGCAACAAGCACATTACCCTAACAATTAACTAAGTTTAGGAAGAAAGTCCAATAAAAAGACTTTTGAAGAAGCGTTTTGTTTAGAGGGAACCAACCAATTTTTTAAAAAAATAATTTTTTAGTCACTTTTGTTGATAAACATTTATAATGGATTATTAGTTTTGCGATAATTGTTTCAATAATTGTATATGTTTATATTTTTGTATGATTGTTCTATGTTTTTATAGTTAGGAAGCAAGGGAAGGATAATATAAGCTTAAGGAGGGGGATATTAGAGAGCATTGGGGTTAGAAAATTCTACATATATAAAAAAACATTTAAATCAGGAATGTGTTAAATTGTAATGATGAACATAACTTAGAATATGCCTATATCCTAGACCGTGTCTATCTGTTAATGTGAAATTTTTTATAAATATTAATAGCCTTAAACATGCCTGTATTAATATGTGAACCTAAACATTTTTAGAAAAAAAGATCTATAGATTGTTTCCTGAATTGTATCCTAAGCCATATTAACACATGAACTTTACAAAAAGATCTACGATCTGTGACACAACTATGTTTCAAGTTACATTTTAAAATTTTAAAATAACTCATATATGATGAAGTTTAAAATTTTCAACCAACTCTTTCTTTCTCACTCCATTTTCTCTCAAAATTTGGAAACAACCCACAAATTGACATCACTTCCTAAGCAAAACCCAACTATTTTTTGGTATCCCACTTAATTTCCTCCTAGATTTATTAATTGCTTCATTGAAAATTATTCCTTTTCACAAGTTATTTTGGGGATTGAAATTTTTAAAGCTTTTAAAGTGATTCAACACCAAGTGACTCTCAAAATAGTAAGAGAATGAAATCTAAGTTATCTTTAAACAAAAGGGAGGTTTGAGCGGTCATGTTCGTAATAACTTTGAGCTACCATTCATGAAAATCCATTTCTAGTATTTCCTAACCTAGTATAAACCAAAATTTATGAAAATTTTAAATTTATACCTTTCAAATCAAATAGAAGTGTGAATTAACCGACACTAGAGTCAATAAGATTAGCAAAAGAAGTTTAGGTGTCTATAGATAATCAGGCTTAGGCTATGCTTTTCAAGGAGTAAAAGCAAGCTATATGGAACTAAAATTTTGACTAATTTTTAGTTAACTAGGCATAAAAGAAGTAATAAGGAGGATGCAACTTAGTATACGCTTAGGGGACAAAGAAGAGAGATATCATCCAATGATTTTAGAGTTCACTGTAAATTCTTTATACTAGAACAATTAAAGATAGAAGCCTATAAGAACTCCAAAATTGAATTTCTTATTGAGCAAATTGCTCATATCCCTAGTAGATTCTAGAGGTCTATATTGGAGAAACAATGTATTATAATCATATAAGGATTAATAGTATATAAACTGTATCTTTAACAATTTGGTATTTACATAAGGTAATTGCCTATACTATCTCAAGTAGAACGGAGAGTCCTAATATAGTCACCCTTAAAGATCTACTTTATTTTTAGTGCACAGTGAGGCATAGAATGTACAACTTTACTTATAGTTTTACAATATATTTGTAGAAGATGAGTAATAGGAAGAGGGATGATAAAATTAGTAAATAGTTTAGGTGTATTCTTCATACTTTGAAGTTTGACATTAGGTTGTGCTATGGTTACTATTGGATTTGATATAATGACATATGAGGTTAGTTAGGAAATTTGACAGAGCATATATGTTGGATAGGAAAGATAGAGAACATATAGGGGATGATGCCCCTATAGAGGAGCTAAGAGAGATGCTTGAAAGAGTGGAGCCACTACCCACAATGGGTACATCATATGAGAGGGGACCTCAAGCAAATACATTTATTGAAGCCATCGAGGATATTAAATCATCATGTCAATAACTTATATAGGAATGAATCAGTATGGCATTGTATCAACTAGAAGGTAACAAGTATTATTGTGCAATATGCAATGGTAGCATTCCCTATAATTAAATTGAATAAAAGATAGCATGGCTACATACATCATATTGAATTCATCACGCTATCTAGACTCTGTCCACCACCTCCACCTCAAGATGATGTTATGATAACTTAGCTAATAGTTGTTCTTCCTCTATTATTTTATCCTATACATTTTCTTTTGTTTTGTTTATCCTTTGTACTTTATAAACTAGATTTTATATTTATGTGATGTTATTTACCTTTTATATTTAATTACATTTTATTTTTTAGTACTCTTTGAATCTTGAAGCTTCTATTTGTGTAAGACACCAATGAATTTCATATGTCTATCATCAATAATATTGAATAATAAGCAACAACAAGCTCAGAGAAGTTTTCTTTCTTCTTTGTTTTTTCTTCTTCTTTTCCACTTTTATTTTACCATCTGATTTTGCATTATGCTTATCATTGGTCCATTAAGTGTGAGAAAGGATTACTTTGATTCTATTTGAGCCTATTTATTAAAGAAATTAATCTAATTATAATTAACTTAATGGGTAAAAAATTTAAGAAATTAAATAATTCATAAAAGTTATTAGTGGGAACCATTAAAAGTTGAATTGTATTATAAGTCAATTAGGTTAAATCGATATATATAAGCATTGATGATTTTTTAATTTTAATTTAATTTAATAATCTTAAGATTGATTATTAATTTGAATAATAAAACCTTACATATGATTTTAACATAAATTGAGTTAATGTTCAACTTATCAAGTAGTTTAGTATTCCATTATTTATGTTAAAAACTGTATTAAAGTGATATAAAATTTAACCTAAGTAAAAAGGTAGAAGGTAAAAGTGATGTTAGTAATCATTTGAAATGGTGACCTAACTGAACAATAAGTGTATTCATTTCCTTTAGGTCAAAAAATTAGGACAACTTTTCAAACAAACCTTTAGTTCTGCATAAAGAAATAAAATTAAGGTGCTTTGATTTGTTTTTTTATATTGGTTATTAAGTGCTTGAGAGTAAAAGCTTGTTACTCATTTATATTCATTTTATACACAAGTTAAATTCTTTAAATTAAACTAGTTTTTGAAGGATTGTTAATTTACTTTAAATTAAATTGCAATTCAAAAACTATTTAGAGATATAAATAATTGAAGAGTAATATAGTTAGGTAGATGATGAGGATGTTTGATTACTTTAATTGCCTTATTAAACTTCTCTAGAATTGTAGCTTACTTAAGTTAAGAGTAATTGAAATTAATTTATTTAAAGACAATCAAATTTTAAGTGTGTGAATTTAACTAATCTATTTATTTAAATTTTTCTCTCATCATATTCTCCTTTGTCTCTCCTCTTTACATCTTATCTCCACCTAAATTTTCCTCTAACCCATTTACCATTCACCATCCTCTATGTATGTAACCTTGGTTGATTCCTCCTTGTTCTTTCTTCTTTCTCCTATTACACCTTTATGTTTATTTTCAACTACTTCTTCCTTGTTCTCTTATGTTTTGCATTAATACTTGTATCATTTAAATAGCCCCTTCTTCTTGATAGTTGACCTTAATGGTGACAGATTATTGCTAAGTAGCCAGATTGCTACAAACTTCCAGAAAGAGGGAACTTTCTAACCTTTAATTGTTTCCTCTTTTGGAATGATTTTTTAACTTTTCTATCAACTTGTTAGGTTGCTTGCCTTTTTAGGAATATGTCTAACTAGCTATATATTCCTAACCAAGGTGTTGCTTTAGATTATCAAAAATTTTCTCCACTCAGTCCCAACGTCCTCACTTTATCTTCCCTTATTGCCACCCTCACTAACTCTCTCACTCACAGTCCTATAACTTCCCCAAACATTTCTCCTTCATCTTTAGCTATACTATGCTAATGGAACCCCTCTTTATTTATTCAATGCTCTTTCTTCTCCAGCCACCCCTCCCTTAATGCTTCAATCATCCTCTGGCAATTTTGACTTTAAGGCTTCAAGGCCTTATCACATTTTAGGGCTCTCTGATTGATAGACAACAATATCTCCCGCCATAAATAAAATAGATAATATCATTATAGCCTTGCCACTAGAAATTTTAAGAGATGGAGCTACCAAAGAGGCTCCTCAATAGTAAGTTTCTTATTAGATAAAAGACTCACTTTCCAGTTGATGAATACTTAGGGTCAGCAACACTAAAAAATAATAGGACTCCTAAACATGCTAATCAGTAAAGGAAACTTATTTACGTTCAGGTTTGATTCAGAGTTAAATTCTTTAAGAGCTTTTGAGGCTAGTATATGGCTTATTAATAAGAAGGCCTATATTCTTAGAGTATTGGAAACCAAACATTCAAATGGAAAAACTCATGCAAAAGAAAATCATGTTCTTCATCAACATACACAATATCCCATTTGAATTTTGGTTAACCAATGCCTAATTCATTTGACTAGTTATATATGTAAACCAATACGTATGGATGAAGACACAACTGTGATGAAAAGAATAAAGTATGTGTGATAAATGAGTTGCACCAAGAGCTACCTGATCTGATAACCCTATAAGGTTGGAGGAGAACAACACTATAATAGAAGATGTTGTGATAGTTTCTTACTAGAAGAGGCTAAACCTTAACCATCAAAAGTTTCTTACTAGAAGAGGCTAAACCTTAACCATCAAAGTAAAAAATAAAGGTCAATAGATAAAAATTTTCAATGTGGGGACTATTTTGAATTATTAAGCTTGATCACAAAAACTTTAAGTAAAGAGTAAAGCTTAGGCATTGTTGATATTGAAAACATAATAAAGGGTAATGTTAATGTAGTCAACCAAGGAAACATGCAAGATCTCTCTAGTAGCCTTCTAAATAGTTTTAAAGTGTCATTATAAAAGGGGAAACAAGATCTTGGAGAAACTGCTACTCATGACGAAGAATTCACTTCTGCTTCTAGGAGGAAATTGAAAAGGAAAATAGTGCCAAAAGATCCAAAGCTCAAACCCCTTCCTAGTCTCAATGTTAGCTTAGGATATAAAAAGGCTCAATAGTTTCATAAAATAGTAAGTAGTATGTGACTACTTCCAATTAATAAAACCTATGCTTATACGTCTTTTAAAAACTAAACTCAAGGTTGATGCACACAAAAAGTTAGGTTTTAAAGAAAAACTAGTCAGTTATTACCAACCATTATTGCCACTTCAAATGTAGAATAATCATTTCTATTGATCTAGACATGATTTAGGTAGTTCAAGTAAAGATTACTGATTAATTTATTCACTTGGAAATGAAACTACTAAAGGAAAAACTTATGATCCATACAACATTTTCTATGCGACCAACATGCCTTTCAAAGAATACCTGTTAGGGAAAACTTAAAGAGTCATTCATGAAAACACAAATTTCCTTTAGATGATTTTAGATGACTAACATTACCTCGTTTCCTTCTGAAGCTGATGGTAGAAATAGTTTAAGGAACTATAATGATGACTCTAGGAACTTGTTCTAGCCAACTCGAGGTGATATATGTGAGATGTGAAGGGAACTTCCATACATGGAGTAATACGCAAAGTAAAAGATGGTTTATCAGGAAAAAGTTAGATATGGAACTTGTTAATATTTAATGGAAATCTTGTAATTCTTGTGTACTGATTTTAAAGATCAATCTATCTTTCACTTCCTAGGTATATTTAACAATGCTTTCTTCCCCTTAATATAAATACCCAATTAATATGCTCAAATGTTATCAATATGAAAGTAAGAATATACCTTCTTTACGTACGGTTAACTCCTTATCTTCATCACTTAATTTAATACTTAAATCTTTTGATACTAGCCTTCTTACTTGGCTTATGTAAGGGCTCTTAATGGTTTTTATTTTAAAATAAATTGTAGAGATACCATTGTTGTTTCTCATATGATATTAATGAAAGTGATACCAAGTATCATTCATTTGAGTCCACTTGATATTGACTTACAAAGTAAAGAAATCAATATATTCTAAGTAATTATATAAACATATGATCCTTAGAGAGTAGTGTTTATACCTTTTTCTACCTATATCTTTTTAGGCTAACTTAATAAGCATTATTTCAAGTAGCAATTTGTATAAATATGTCCATAATCACTACAAAAATGATATCTCACATAAGATGATTTGGAAGTATGTGAATTATATAGTATTGATCCATGAGAACGTGATGGATATGCATTTCCAAGTCTCAATGGATGATGTTGGTGATATGATGCTTTCTTTTAGATGTGTGAGATATTAAAGCTCTCCTTGTGTGATAAAAAGACCTTACATATCAATTAGAAAAAGTCATGCTTCTTTGATAGAAATATGGCCTATGTTAAATGGGAGCATCTATCATGCCTGATTAGTCCTATAATAATTATAAGATTACTCCATACCACTTTGATGAAAAAGAAGCCAATATGAACGAGAAAGTTTTTTCATGTTCTTCTAAAATGACCCAACACAAAAATTATGCCCTTTGGAATGTGACCTATATATGAATGTATAAAATTTTCCTTAGCCTGGGGTATAGAGGAAGATTGATGAGCATGTAAATTTTTTACGCACATTTAGAAGACGCAACATGACTATATGATGCTTTAGGCATAAGCTCATCATATAAATACTCTCTCACAAAAATTGTCATACTATTAGATGATGCACATCTATAAGTGAAACTTATCCCATGCCTATCATTATAGATTTTTTGGGATATAAGTATGGTATTCAATTTTTTATTTCCTAGAAATGAACTTAGACAATGATTCTTTTAAGACATTGGTGTCCTTATTTATTGCCTCCTTCTTATGTAACAAATTATCTACTGTATTATAGGCAATAACCACACTCTTAGATTCTTATGGCATTTATAATATATTTAATGTCATATTCTTAATCATACATATATCTAAGAGTTTGTGAACCTCTTTATACTTAAAACATACTTTCTTCTTCTCATGCTTGAGTCCTTAAAAATTCAACTAACTCATCAAATGAAATATCAATATCATTAGCATAAATTATCCCCTCTTCAACAAGGAGTTCAACGATCTCATATCAGTAATATTGGTAGAATCTGTAAAAACTTGTCTGATTCCTAGCTTTGGGTTTCTTACCAATAGCTTTTGTGGGTTGATGAGATTTTTACTCCTAGCATAATTACGAATGTGATTGAAGGATGCACTCATTCGTGGAAACAAGTCATCCTTAAACTTGCAGCCTCTTTTATCCTCAATCTGCACCTTTCTATAGGATTTCACTTACTGAACTATTTTGATATACTCCCGCTTTCTCCGTTTCACCCTACTCCTTTGAGATGATGGTTCAACCTTCATTGAGGAGTGTTTTACTTCCTTTAAAGCAATAAATTATCTTGCTCATACTTGCACCTCTTCTAAATTGTACACCTTCTCTATTATGAGTGATCTCTACGAAGGATGATGTCAACACAAACATTTCTCAAAATCAATAGCTACTATAGCGAAATTTAGATTCGACACGTATGTAGCCTCCATACTGAACCCCTACATCAAAAGTCCCTAGTTCTCTTTTTGTTGCTAGAAAAGTGAGCCTAAAAACTTGAGATTGTTTCGCTCATGATGGTATAATACTAGTTCTACATTGCTCCCATCATAGTCAAAGGAAAGGTCTTGCACTTTAAAGTATCTAAAGCCACTTGCAGATCCTTCATCTCCTGATATCTGACAACGTAATATAGGAGGAATATCGTACCATTGTATGCTTTCAAATTGATTGAACTTTGGTAATCTATACACCCTCCTAACTATAAGGAGATTTATCTATCGTGTATGATTTTTCGTACTCAATGACATTGTTAACACTTAGACCCAATCCTGAACCCACCAGCAGACCTTGAAGCCCGAAACTGTAAATGTGTGAGAATGAGGGGGAAGGAGAAAGCATCCTTGGACAAAGTTACAATAGCCTCAGAGAGAAGCAGTCAACGCAATGAGTAATCTATATTACCAACAAAGGTGATTCCGGGAAGCAAAGATTGCAGAAGAAATCCTCACAAAGATGTGAAAAATGAAGAAACATGTGCACAGTTCTTGATTGTGGCTTTTGGGTTTGGCCTGCTTTGAATCATTTTGCATGGTAGAAACCTGAAACGAAAACAAGAACGAAAAGGAAGAGTGCCTCTAGCACCATTATTAGTGTTCTGTAACCAAAACATTTTGCATGAAAATTGTATGCATGTGCAAGTGCGGAACTGGGGTTTTTGCTTCCGTCTTTATGACATAAAACATTCACAATACTACTACGAAGAAAATGTTAATGGAAGAGGGCAAAAACCCTTGCCCTACAATATGCCCTCACGCAGGATCGAACTACGGACCTTCAGTTTACAAGACTGACGCTCTACCACTGAGCTATAAGGGCACCGCAGGTTCAACGTATAATAAGTTTAATCTAAAGATCAATTAAAACAAAACATAACCTGACTCCTCCTACAAAGGCACTGATATCCAACTTAAGCATTGGTAGGGCTTGGGCTTATTGTACTGTTGCTATAAGAATCTATATAAATAACTTACCACTCAATTCTCATGGCAATAAATCATGTCAAAGGCTTTATTAACTAGAATTCATGCGTACGACAACGACTTGTATATAGTTTTTTTAGCTTTTCTCAAATCCATCATGCTCATGCCTATACATGTATCTATCATTGGTTGGAAAGGTGAAAAAATATTTGTAAAAAAACCTACAAAAAAAGAAAAAAAATCTGTATCTGCAAAATTTCCAGACTTCAGGGTGTTATCCAAGGGGGAGAAAAATGTGTGCATAAGTTGGAGCTCAAACTGCAAGATGAAACTCTTTTATGTTTATCATCTCCCTGAGTGTTCTCATCTTTCTCAACGCTCTTCTTCGTCAGTCTGATTTTTGCTTGCAAGAGCATTTTCATCAAAGCTAGTCGTAAGCCATCCTCTCTTCTTCTCAAGTTGCAATGGACCACCCAAAATCCACCTTACCAACTTAGATCCATGGCTTGAGGATCATAATCCCAATTGCCAACTTGGTTTTTTTGACTTCAATGGTGGTGCCAGTGCATCCAACAGAAACCTGACAAGATTTTGTCTCTCAACATCCTTCTCCTTCTTGGAGCCAAGAGGACGAACCTGGCATAATAATGTGTAAGATCATATTTTAATAAACGTCCAATCAAACTAGGAACTTAATTAGGTTATAGTCGATAAATGTTCTCTTATGTGAAGGGTAGCTGCGCATCTCAACCACATTGCTGAATGTGGATGAAAGAATATCAAGGCTCTGGATTAACAAGCAGTTACCGATTCTTGGTAAGTCTGTGTTTGCTAGCAATACTTCGTGCAAAACAGTTATGGAAACACAATTAATGGTAAACAAACAGGATGCCTTTTTCTCTAATCCACTTGAGATATCACACTTAACAATATTATTTAATCCAATGAGTTGCATATGCATAATATTAGAAGAAATTTAATAAATAAAACCGAAAGAAAATAAATAGTTTAACGAACAATGACCAAATTAAGGGTAACCGAGAGATATAATGGCAGAATAATCTTAGATCAGAACAAAAAGCATACCGATCATCAATATGCCGATTGAATGAGTTTTAAATTGTAAACTCAAATTGAAGCCATTTAATGGTGGATTCCGTCAATACATGTTAAAGCATGTTAAACTAAATTAACTGTAATTTGCAAGTTGGTGAATTTTCTATTCTAAAGCTTTCTTTGATATTTCAAAACTTGTTGTGAACATGATCACTATTTACCTGGACAAAATCCGTTTGCAACACACCTGCATCCGTTATTATAACCAGATATCTTACACCATGCTCTTCTGCATATTTATACTCCTCTGCGAAGCTTGGATCGGGTATAGGGACAAACTCAGCCTGGTAGTAGTAAACAACACGTAAGCAGAAAGCAGCCAAAGCTTAAACAAACAAACCACAAAATTCACCTCCAACCTTGATATTAGCCTTCCATAGTTCAGCAACAAGATCCATGCGCTCAAGCAATAATCCTCCTCCAGCTCCCTTAGAACAAACAAGAACATCGGTAGTTGCTTCATTTCTGCATGAAAAACACAAAGATAACATGTGCTTATAAGACTGCAGCAGCTAAGAATGTAAGACGAAGCTGATGAACACTGGTGAGGTCAAAACGAACTAATACCCAGTAAACTTCAAATCTACAGGAGATTGAAGATTTATTAGCCCTTTCTTTTGTTGACCAATTAGCTCTTTCATTTTTCGATCAACAATTGTCTCTAATGCAATGCTTGTGCCAACAGCACCTGGAGGATTTAGTCTCTGGACAAGGATCAAGAACGGTTAATGATAAGACAAATTTGACAAATCACACTTATCAACGCTACGTATCCAATAAATGCATAACCACAACAATAACTTGAACAAACATGCAAGCAAAAGAGCTGCAATCTAAGTGCTCTTATGACAAAAGTTTATTCGATATGTTAGCATGAGTAAACGGTTAGACTTAAAACTCCCTTGGGCATCATCTGCATTGGTTAAGCATTTCCTCAGATAGCTTAACATCATCAAAGTGTACATACACATGATAATGCATTTAGACTAAAGAAGAGAAAACTAAGAAAACAGGAAATGAGATCTATTGCACTACATACAGGATCCAACATCTGGTTTATCAAGTAATCATAGCGGCCACCAACAGCAAGCAAAGTTCCTTCGCCAAGTGATTGAGAATTATGCTCCATCAAATATAGCTAGGCATGAAAAGGAAAAGTTAATCACTTAGATGTCAAGAACGTGGGGACTTCAATAAACAGACAAAGTGTGTTTAAGGCAAAGAAAAACAATTTAAATTTAAGTGCTATAAAATTCATTAATGGATGCTAAATGGAATTATACGAAACAATAGGGAAAAAGAAAAGTATGTTACCTGTTGCAATGCAATCTAATGTGGTTCTGTCAAACATGCCTTCAGTGTAGATCTAAGTGATAATTCTTTCATAAGGAACTATAATCTTATTTTGACTTATAAGTCTCGGTTTCTGTTTTCTTTTCTAGTTAGCTTGGGAATCAACCCTAAACTATTATAAATAGAAAGGCTAGCTTCACTGTTATGAAATTGTTACTGATTGATATTTGGCTATAAATTTAGCATCAGCTTCTTAACTTTTCACATTCTCTTTTATACTCCTAATCCACTTAAGTTCTATTTCTTTGTTATCTATTATCTTTCCTTTCTTCTCCATTTCCCCATAATTAAACCATTCCCCACTCTATTCTAGTGTTCTCGCTCAACTGCCTGTATCCTTGGCAACTTTCAGGATCACTATCAGTTGCTTTTCCATAAACTCACTCCTCCACCTTAATCTTTGCATCACTCTCTCTGAACCTCTTTACTCTCAGGCAAACTCTTCCAAGTGAACACAACCATGTCAAAAATCAAATTTATTGCACCATCCTAATGATAATCAAAGGTGGATTGTAATTTAAAAATAGTTATGATGTAGCTCTCAATTGGAAGAATTGTTTGCACAACGACTTCATTGTAGCAAATTGAATTCTTCTGACTAGATCTTTGAGAGAGGGTAAACCAATAGCAAATATCCAAAAGTCCAAAGGTATTAAGGTCAGTTGCAGCCATCATTTGCTCCGTAGAGTTTAACTTCCATCTTTTTATGGTTGATATACTTGACCAATACCTTCCTAAAGCCTATCACCAAGAACTCACTGCTCTCTAACCAAAGCCCTGAAATGTTGACTGAAAACCTTCTACAGGTAAAATACTTATACGGGAAAAATAAACTCATACTAAGTGACACCAAATGACTTCGTGTCATACAGCTAAAAGTAAGTCTAACAACTAACCTGACACAGCGGAAGTAATTAGGTAGAGATTTTAGGTTAATCTCGGAACCAAATCCAAGCATAAAACTTAGGATTTAATAAGCAAGGAAAAAGACAACTCTCTCAGAAAATTTCTGCAGAAT
>JANIJH010000001.1:29682938-29700016 GCA_024520975.1 Erythroxylum areolatum | reverse complement strand
AGGAAACTTAAAACAGAAACAAATCCTAATGAATATAGGAATCATAACAAATCCTTATCCTAATGGGTATATGACAATATAAAATATCCTTATGGATTTAATCCTTTATTATAACCCTTATTCAAACAACCAAGAATTGGTTATTAAGGCTCTTGTGCAACTGCATTCTTCACTACTAAAATTCTCTCTTGCACCACATACTTGCCTTTTCAACTACGGTTTCTTCCTCACTCTCTCAGTCCTCTTCCATATGTTCTTTCCAGGCTAACATACTTCAAAAAATAAGGCCGTTAGGTGAGAATTAGAAAATGGTTTAACTATTTATATAACACGTGGACAAATCACAACAAACCATAAATTGACAAAAAATGAGGCTACCATGGTCTGAACTTGACACTTATCATAACGCTTTGAGACCATGTCAATAAATTAGTCAACTTGAAAAGCTAAGCTATTAGGTGAGATCCACAAAATGGCTCACATAATATTCTAACACTTCACAATCAACTTTTAACTAATAAAAAAGTCAATTTCTGTTGAGACCCGTTATAATCAGCAGTATAGTAGGAAGAGAAGGTTTGGGCAAATTAGTAATTAGGAGAGTGTGTAGGGACTTTGAGGGAAATATGGGTGCTGAGTTGGACAATTAGTTAGAAAAGGGAATAATGTGTTGAGCAGGACATCATGATGAATCTGTTATGAAAAACATGTACTGGGGAGGTTGACTAGCCCTCGAAGCCTAGCGTATCAATACAACACAGTTGTCCTCATCTTTTTCTTTGTCTCAAAGATTCTTGAATCTGCCTCATACACTCAAACATAGATGCAATATCCCCCGCCATTTTGTCAACTTTCCTCTCTACGATGTTTATTTTTCATCCAGCGTTCCCAAATCCTCCACAAACTTCAGCATCTCCTTTTCACTCTAGAATCCATCCTGGTTACCACCATCCCAGCACCTCAATTGCTCTGATATCAATTTGTTAGGATCCGAAAATCCTAACAAGCTCTGATTCACACACCAACACCAAAACAAGAGATTTGAACAGCAAGGAATTGAGAAAACAGAGAAGAAAAAGATGAGGAAAACTCTGTTGTATTGATACGCTAGGCTTCGAGGGCTAGCCAACCTCCCCAGTACATGTTTTTCATAACAGATTCATTATGATGTCCTGCTCACACACACTCTCCTAATTACTAATCTGCCCAAACCTTCTCTTCCTACTATACTGCTGATTATAACGGGTTTCAACAATTTCAAAGTCATGTGAGGGTTATAAAAGTCAGTTTTGAGAGTTTTCTGCCCACTTATGCATGTAAATAATAAAAAGGTCAGCTCAAAGTCATGTGAGAATTATCTGCCTACTTATGCATGGAAATGAGACAGGAATTTATACCTGAAAAAACAAATCTCTATGATAACTCTCGGTGGGTGGCATAAGTGGATCAATGTAAACATGTTTTTCTATCATCCATACTCTCAAATAGATAAGGAGGTTTGATAATTCATCAAGTGCCTTCCTGGTATATTTATCTGCAGTTATAGCAAAGTTAAGGATGTCTGAATCAGTACAGCATACGATAAAAGCAAGCAGTTGAAAGTCTATACCAACTGGAAGGGCTCCCCTTAATCGAGGAAGGGCCTGATCTGCAGGCCCACAGAACCTCAAACCAACAGTCCGTAACCTATTGACAGCAACTTCTGCTAAATTTAGTTCCTGAAAGAGAATAAGTTTGAATAGGATCAGACACTAAATTTTCTTCAATATCAGGACCTACAACAAGATTGGCACATCTCACTGAGTGAATAAAAAATCTATTCTCACATCAAATCATGACCAGCAATTTTTATTGTTGTGTTTGCTTTATCTCTAACAAGATAATATGAAATTTTAAGAAAGCAACCTGATCTTTGTGTAAAAATCAAACAGTATTAATCGATGATAGATACTTCTACCAGCAAGGAAAAGTTATAATATCCTACAAACCTGCAAAAGTTGACGCCTTATTTCCACCCATTTCAACTCTCGTTCTGATGATTGAGGACGCAAAGGGACCATCATTGAGAGAACCTTCATTTATGAAAATCATCTCTAAAACAAACAGCCCATATTAGTTATGTTTTTACAAGTGAATTCACAATATACCTCAGCAACTTTCTGTCTTTGCATTGGCTCAATTCCTGCCCAAGACCAAATGGCATCGAGGAGCTTCCCATGATTTACATGAATATGACACTCATCTGGGTGGAAGAAATGTGTTGTTATGTCCAGTGTCACCTAAAAACAACCCAAAAAAAAAGTCCTTTCAGACAGATGTTCAATATTTAGACCACAAGCACAAACCAGGACAATCAAGGGCTTTTTACGTGATAATCATTAGTAACTATGTGTCATTATTTGTGGAGTAAAAGATCAATTTTCAAGCTTTGCAAATTAATCAGTAATCCATCTTATACATAATGCAATCTGAATTCAAACTCATGAATTAAACCTTTTCCAACCATATGAAACTACAACTCATTGATAGCTGAGAAAACCAGATAAAAGCAAGCAGCACCTTGGTAATTTCTGCCTCTGTCAAGGCAGATGCACCCCTAATAATGTCGAAATCACCCTGTGAAAGAATGGCAAAGATGATTTTAACCAAATTAGTCAAGAAAATAAACAAAAAAGAGCACTGCTACTTCACACTTGTTCTCCTTTTTTATCCTTATAGCAAATGACACAGCATAGGTCATTAAAGAATTAAAACCTGTGCATAGCGATTTGGGGGTGAATGGCCAACTGATCTTCTATAAACGTGTGACACATCATACCTCTTGAATGAACTTTCCTACAACAAAAGAAGCACGAGATGGATAAATCCAAGCTGCTTTATGAAATGATCAACAATCAAAAAAGTGAATCAACAATCTGAGGTAATAAGCAAATGACACTTAATATTTCAAATAGTTTAGTCATTCTATGCATTATAACACGTCCTTAACAGTTTGCCAACTATTAGATGTCCAATTGTTACATAAATCAGCATATCCATCATACTCATGGATTATGAATTTCTTTTTCCAAGATGTTAAGTGGCAGTTTTATACATGCTCTTAAATTGTAACAAGTTGCACACAAATACTTATTAATCAATATTATCACTCCAAGACAACATTTGGCTTTTATTTACAACAGGCAGTTTTATATATGCTCTTAAATTGTAACAAGTTGCACACATATCCTTAATCAATATTATCACTCCAAGCAACATTTGGCTTTCATTTACAACAGCTAAAAGAAGATGAATCTACTTTGAATGACTTTATAATGACTTCCTGTCCAAACCAAATTAGAATTCCTCCACCACAATGCATTTAAGATTTTGTACGTATGCCACTTGTGAGAACAAGATGCACACTTATCCAGAATCAATTGAATAACATAAATTTCCTTGATAAATGAACAATAAAACTTGACTGTCTGCTGCTAGATTTTGCATGGATCCTATGAGATCAAACATAACAAGCCAAAATAAGTACAGACCATACCAAACGTATTCAAGAAATAAGCCAAACAAACAGTATGGCTGTAAAAACTTATAAAAGCTGTTGATTGACAATAACAGCAATCCGAACTCCACCAACCAATCAAAGCGAACATACATTTTCTATTAAATTTTTTAAAGATAAGATAATCCAATCTTTCAAGAGACTTTAAGTTACAATAAAATGTTGAAAAAAATTCAAGCATCTTAACTCAAGCCAATAACAACCATAAAGTTTTTAATAGTCATATCAATTCTATGAAGTGAAAACTAAAAATAGGTGGAAGTAAAGGAGATGCAAATGAAAGAGAAAATTGTACAGTTACTACTCGGTGTGATTGGAATTCTCTGTCCAATAGCAAGTTCTTACAAAACCAATAAACAAAGGGCAGGCGTAGCTCATGACAAAGCTCAATCAAATCTCCCCCAGAGGTCAAAAGTTTGATTGTGTTCCTTTATAAAAGGAATAAAAATGTTAGGGAGCTATAACATTTGGAAAGAAGAGAAAGAAAAAGGAAACTGAAAGTTTGGTTGAGAAGCCAGACCTACTAAAATTTGGGCAATCATCTAACAAGCGCATGGATGTGAATTCGAGATGCTTGGCACAATGTAATCTAAATACTTCCCTGGTGAACTCAACAACATAATCACGAAGCTTAGTGTTGGAGTCCAAATACTGGATGGCAGAAGTATCATTTCTACCTCTGCGGAAGATACCCATGTCTTGATAAGGGATGCTTTCTTCCAGGACCTCTTCATCAAAAATAGCACTTACAACTTTATCATACACACTATTATTCTCACTAGTGTGCATTGTTCTAAGAATATCTGAAAACATGACAAGGAAAAAAAATTCAATTTAAGCATCTTCACAATAATATAAGAATGGAAAGTATAGCTTCTCTACAAAAATATGAATCCCAAAAGAAAAACTCACTATCTAGCAACTCAGACTCCATGCTGGGAGGGAATGCACTCTTCAGGAGATCTACAGCAGACGGACGATCAGATGGATTTGGGGACATTAACTTCCTCATCAAAGTTTCTTGATCTCGAAATTGATCAACCCATGATGAAGGAAGCTCTCCTTTCTGTTTTAAGTCAGATAATATAACTTGTCTCTCCATGGCTGTTCCAAAAGGGTGCCATAACTCGAAAAAAACAACTCCTAAGCTATACATGTCTACCTGAAATACAAAATGGGCTAAAGAAGGTTTAGATTTAGATGACAGTAATAAGATATAGAACATCAACACTGGAGCTAAAAAAAGCTTTGGTACAAGGAAAATTCGCAGATGCTTTGACCTTTTCATTTATTTTTGGCCATCCTTGCTCAATTTCAGGAGCTGTATACAAGTATGTTCCAACTTGACCAGTACCATCAACCGAAAACCCAGTACTATCTAAAGGCAAAGTGGAATCATGGTCTAGTTGTTCCAACTTCAAGAACTTTGCTGAAACAAGAAAATTATGAGATGAGAATTTCAACTTTTATCTTGGATAATGTGGGCGGCAAATTGCATACTATTAGTAAAGGATTCCCAAAGTCTCCTCACGAAATCCAAAACCATATCATGAAAAAGCTTATCAGCATCATGTGACACTACCACGTTATCTCATTTCACCATTTTCAGCTTGGATTTTTTGTTTTCCATTGCTCTTATCCACAAGGGTTAAAATACCATGATCCATGAAGGCATTACTGCCATTAGTGGCAAAATAAGAAGACACTTTGCGACTGAACAATCTAAGAGATTCAACCTCATCAAACAACTAAGTGGAAGTACCAACAATATTAACCTCCAGAATATTTTCAAGCAACTCGACAAATGGAGATGAAAAAAAAGAATATGCAGGAACTTTTATGGGAAGCAATTTTGCAATGACCGGTCAGGTTTGTAAAACAAATTTTCAACCCAGGATATGGAGTTCACAAGTTTTTAAAGCTGTACCCCGCAGCAGAAGTAAAAACCTTAAACCTTCCAACACCCACGCAAGAAAAAAAAGCATTAGCATCAAACTCCTTTGAGGAAGATAAAGAGTGCATTTCACCTTTTAGAGGTCGGAATCTTACAACCTAGTCCTTAGTAAATTTAGACTGCGTCACATAGCATAAATATAGAAACTAACTTTCCTCAAACTCATTTCATCCATTTACACATCATACAATCAAGAAGACTTTTTTCCTTTCTTTTGTGTTTAGGCAATACCTTTCAAACAGTCATGAAAAAGCAAGAATAATTGGATTAGAAGACCTAAATCATACCAAGACCAAAATCTCCAATTTTGATGTCATTGCGAGCATCAAAAAAGATATTGTTAGGGGTTAAATCCCGATGGATGATGCCTTGTCCATGTATATGTGCCAAGCCTTCAACAATTTGGCGAAACCAGTGCCATGCTAATTCTTCATCAAAATGGTTATATGATTCAAAAACCTGGCGGAGAGTCCTTCAAACCATAAAAAGAAAAGGATTAACCAGAATATACAGCAATTTTAGAGATCAGAAATCTCTATATTCTTCATATTTATTTGCGGATAATAAGGGAGTGAAGGATCAATTGAGCCTACCAAAACGGAGGACAAGATCATGAAAGTTAAAAGCACAGGAGCAACCAACACAAGGAAGAAAAAATGTTTTATATCCACATTGGAAACTGAGAAAAAGATCCATCAACTCTAATCATTTCAAAACCAAATTCAAGAGATTTTTGTGTATAGAAAAATCATTCTACATTCACAAGCAAAACAAAGAGGTACCAACATCAAAATGAGCAAGTATTAAAAAAACATGTTTTTCCTTTTCATCTTTTTTATACAGAAATTTATGAAAGTTTATGCCAATAAAGGAGGCAAATGACTAGAATACAGAAGAATTAAAGTTTCTCAGCAAAAACTATTGGCAAAACAAAGTTGAGAAGTACACATTACCTGGGACAATATTCCATTTGAATATACAGATATGTCAACTCAAGTTTACTCTCTTTCTCAACATCAGCTGAGTTTACAACTTTATGGCTCAGAGAGGAGCTAACTACAGTGCCCGAACCCCAAAGGCTATCATCACAAGAATCAGCAACTCCTGTTTCAAACCATGCCTGGAGGTTTTTACAAAAATCACAACCACTACACAGGCTAAAACGTTTATGAGCACTAGCATTTCTTTAACTCAATATCAATCTTATTCTCCTTCAAGTAGAATATGACTGAAGTTTTTACTATTGAATCTTCTTTTACAAACAAAACAAAAGCAGTATATTAAATTATCTCAACGTTTTGGATCAATATCAAATTGGTATAATCAAGAAATAATGTGAAGCATATATAGCAAGCCTATAAGTAATCATGAAATATCTTTGTGACGATGTGTATTAATAACATTATAACTGCATATAGCCAGCTGAAACATGATCGGAATTTTACTACCTTTATAACACAGAATTAGTGGAAAAGAAAGCTCCACCTGATAGTAACGGACAACGTGCTGATGTTGCAGTCGCGAAAGTGTGGCCACTTCCCTAAAAAGCTCACAACGATTGGTAGACATTTCAAAATACGACAAAACAGAAAAGAAGGGGACAAGTGTACCAACAGTGAAATTAATGCAAACATATCAAAAGAAGAGAGAGATATGAAAAGGCAAGGATTAACAACATTTGCATCAACATTTTTAATGCTTGGAACGAGTACAGAAAATCCACTTAACAATCGGAACAAGGCTCTAAATTATGATTACCGGAGCATGGTCAAGCTAAATAAGCAATTAAGAAATAAAATGAGAATTATAAGATGGGATTTTCATAGAATTACAATGAACAGGACGACTAAAGTTGCATTGAAAAGGATAAAACAAAATATTTTATGAACACGAGGAGACGAGACAGTACATCGATACATTGTTCGTGGTAAAGGAATGGTGCTGCTAAGGTTACAAGCAAAAAGTACATTGCGAACAAAGTCAAAGTCAATAATTTAAAATGGTTGCAACCCATTCTGGTTTTTACCTACTGCCTCCCACATGTATATGGTATATTAACATCATCAGAGAACATTTCCACAAGGCATCTTACTATTCTCCAACTGCATAAATGTTAGAGAAACATCCCTAACATTTTTATAAATCCAAAGTATATATTTCTTTGTTGGTAAATGTAGCCAACTTATATATCTGAGGATTTAACCTATAATACTTTATAAGTATACGTGCAGCAAGGATTGTTAGACCATCTTCTAAGTGAAGATTTAGGAGATGAACCTCACTCCTAGCTACACGCTTGCATCAAGATTTTAACTGGCCCTCGCTTTGTATACAAAATGAAGTTAACTAAAAGTTGTTAAGACATGCCAAGGTGCCTAGAGGTAGTATAAAGGCATGGAACCTTTCAATGTCCTAGGTAAGTGGTCTCTAGCAAGGTGCTCATTTATGGGCACATGCACAGTGCCTTAAGCTGTGAAAAAACTCACCAGGTGAGAGCTTCACCAAAACTTGTCTTTTCTAGGTTGAAATCTTAAAAGTCTTTTCTTAAGTAGATTCTAAGTCTAGTCAACCAACTTCAGAGCTACTTTTCAAAGGACCAGCAAAAGAAGGGCAGTTCAGTACTTAAGAGACAAACCAGAAGTTACAATCAGGAATGACAAGGCTTACCCGACCTTGCCTGAAGTCAACGAGCCTGGCCTGAGTTGACTGAGCTTCCAACCGGACTCGATTGCCTGGCCCGGCTAAAAGCCCAAAATTTTTAATTAAAACAATGTCATTTTTAATTTCTAAAAATTGAAAATATATATTTAATCGGGCTTAACCTGGGCCCAATCAAGTTTCGGGCCTCTCAAGCCCTATCAGGCTCAAGCTCAAGCCGGGCCCTGGCCCAGCCACAAAATTTCAGGTTACAATGCACAAACACATGTGGATTGCTGCTGATTTTCCAATTGGGCCAACATGGACCACATACTAAGGAGGCATTCCTCACCTTCCCCATAGCCTAGCAAACCTTCACATTCAACTTTTTACTTGGAAGAAAAAAGAGTCTGTCTTAGAGGATATTGAGCAGAAAGGAGGAAGATGTGAAAGATGAAGCTAGCAGAGAAAGTATAGATGAAACTTTAGTGTTAAGAGTGGGATGATAACGTTAATTTAAATTATAAATCCTTTATGAAAATCAAACTTCGGTATCTTATGGGACAAAATAAGCATAGAAAAGAAATTAAGTTTTAAATTTTATTATATGCTTTGTACTTAATTTGACATGTTTTATAAATGGGTTCAACAAAAAATGCCTTGTTTAGCTGAGCTCTTTTTAGTGCATTATTCCTTCAGGATGCATTTTCCTTTTACTACAGTGAGTTCAGTAAATAATAACACCAAGACAAGGTGAAGGGACACTGACACCAACTGCGAAATTAAGCACTTTCTAAGACTTACAATATAAGGAATTAAGAAAAGACATGCTTTCAAGGAATGGATTAAGAACATCAAAAACTAAAGCATAAATATAGTTTTACCAAGCCAAAGCAAACAGCAAGACATGGAATATCATATAATTAGTCTACCTATCATGGTCCTATAAAATAAAGGCACAGGCAAAGCAAAGAGCACAACTATAGCCAAGACATAGAAAAACTGACTCCTTATATAGATGAATAGTACAGTAATTAAGTTTATTTTACCTCAAGATTCGATTGTCAACAGGTAGATTTTTGTCCTTGAGTCGAAAATTGACTCCTTATCTAGATGAATAGTACAGTAATTAAGTTGAATTTACCTCAAGATTCGATCGTCAACAGGTAGATTTTTGTCCTTGAGTCGAACTTTTTTCACTGCATAGTGTCTTCCATCTAGCTTATTTTTACAAAGTACAACATGGCCAAAACCACCTTGACCTATTCCCATAAATATCAAAATTAATAGAGAAAAACCTAGAATCCTTATTAAGATAGTATACCATATGAAAACTAATATCCAACTTAAAAAATGGTTCCCCATATCATTATAGTAGATCTAACATCAAGAATTTCAAAAAAACAAATGTCAATTGGGAGCAAATACCCAACCAAATACATATGCATCAAGAATGACTAATTAAACTTCCAAATAAACAATTAGAACAATAGCAAAATCCTAGTAGAAATCCCATTGAGACACAGGATCTGAGAAGTCCAGAAGCATGCAATCTGACCCCTATCTAGTAGAGAGGCTATTTGTGATTTTTAAATAAACAATTGTCTTGTTTAAAGTAACAATAGAGGCATGATATTAATGAGCCCCACAACAAGATAGAAAAATGCAAACATACACCAAATCTAACACACATCCATATTCACACTTTCCCATCTAAACGTGAATACAGACAAGCATGACTAGGTGCATATAGAAAGACATGTCACATTTGTGAATATACTTCGATGCAAATATAGATATATATATATATATATATATATATATATATAATTGACACAAGAAGGTTAATTTAAGAAAGATATACAAACATATTACATCATACCAATCGATCGCAGCTCTTCAAAGTCATTCAAGTATCGAGAGCTCGGAGAAGATGTGCTCGAGCCTCCTAAATCTAAAGTGGATTTCCAAAATTGAGAGAGACTGGATGAAACCTATGTGAAACGAATCCAAACACTGATCAGAGAAAAACCTAGGTTTTAGGAAGGAAAAAGGATGAAATAGAAGATAAAAATAAATACTAAAACGAACCATATTTTGATAAAAAACACGTTCAAATGTCTTGTTGAAAATTAGAGATGGTTTAGACGCCAAATCTCGGGTGTACTCTGAAAAAATCTGAACCAAATCATCTATCATCAGATAGCAGACCACTGTCATCAAAGCATGAGAAAGGGATAATTATGACTGAATAAAAGAAAAAATTTTTCAAACACATACACCCAAACTGCACAACTCGTTAGTAATTTCTGGCAAACTATCTGCTAGTGCTCCTTTTGAAGCGCAAACGAGTCGAAGCAAATGAACCTAATTTAGAAGCAGGAAAACAACAATGAATTTGGTCATTCTATCATATAATATCAAAAGTTTACGAAGAGATCACACAAACTACCATTAGTAGATCCTTTCTAATATCTTGGGATGTTTGATTGTGATCTATGAAGGAAGAAGACATTGAGTCTCGAATCTCAGTTCCAAAATCTACATCAGCCTCATCTTCTACTTCAAATTGGTCACGAGAAACATCCTGTAAAAGTAGGCAAGAAGTTTTTGTTAACTGAAAAATAAAGACGCTTGTTCACTAATTCGCTAAAATGGTAGTTGGAGTTTAGCATTCTAGAGTCCCCTCGCTTCTGCAACATGCAGATCAAATCTTAATTACTATGCATTCTTCTTGTTGCATTTTGCAATCAAACCTATCTTCATTTCCTTTCTCCCTCTCCTTTTACTCCACCATCCTCCTAACATTCTACAGGCATTGCAAGAAAGCCCAAACTAGCGTAACATTTTATAGGAAGACATCTTGCCATCCAATGCAATTAGAAAAGCACTTACATCTTGGTCCAACGAGATCTGTTCCAAAAGCTTCCTTTCATTCCTATCCCTCAATATTCTCTCATTTTACACTCTTTAAGATAGTATGATTACCATCTCAAAATATTACAAAAGAAAAATCTGAAGAGAAAATGTGGAACCTCCATCAAATCTTCCATTCCAAAGAACTGCACAAAATGGTTTGGGTTTTTTATCGCTACATCATCTTTTATTATAAAAGGACTCTTGATAATAATAAAAACCTATTCCATTGATGTAAAGCTTTGCTCGATTTTTTGTCTCATAATCATTGTTTTCAACAATATTTAGCAATAAAACATGAGTTACAATCCAAGCTTACGCAATCATTACAAGATGCACAGCAAGCAAAACACTAAAATTCAAATTGAAAGCTAAGGATCAAATGATTAAGACCCTGAAAAGTCATGAAAGAAGATAATATAATTCAATTTCCCTTAAAATTATCCTCCAACAAATTGGTTGTACGGAATACGATGGACGTTGCATTTACAAGAAACCGATGAGAATTAAAGACTAGAAAAATTCTTAGAGACATTGAATAAAAAGCAAAGCACAAGAAATATGCCTGACCTCGCCTTTGACATCATCTCCTACTGAATCCTGTGTCAAAGATCTCTGTGAATTAGTAGTAGATATGAGCTTGTTATTGTCTTCACTCTCTTCTTCAAGGGTATCTAACTTGGTGATAGCAGAACCCCATGGATCTTGCTTTGTATCAAGTGATGCAAATGATCTTGTAATCTTATCAAGTTTCCTTTCTTGTATACCATATCCAACTCGTGAACCATCCCTTGGATGAGACATCAAAGAAGAATTTATGCCCATATTATCATCCACTGCAATACCCCACTGCCAGGATACGCCACAGCCACTGAAAAGGTCTAAGAAACCATACACAAAACTCGTGCTCTTCGAAATTGTGTGGTCTTGCGAAGCCAACAACAGCTAGATTATATGAAGCACAAGAAGAAAAGAAGAGGGAGAACAATTATGAGAACCGAAGCGAAAGAGCTACATGACAATATGTTACTTCTCAGCAAGTGAGCATAAAAATGTTTGTAGCAGCCAGGATCTACATAGTTAGAACTTAAAAGTGCAGGGTTAACAGTATTGGAAATGGGAAAACAACTTCTTGAAGAACCTCTCACCGATAACACAGGTTAACAACTTTTGGACAGAGAGTTGTAGCAGCTGATGCTAAATATATTGAAGTGTAATAGCTAATGGTTATAAGAAGATCTTCTAATGCAGGCTAACAGAAACTTTTGAACAGAGATAAGAATGGTTGACGCTCAATATACAAAAGCACAATAACTAATAGCTTTAAGAAGTGTAAGAATTATCAATAATGTATAGGGTCCGAGAGATAGAAGTTAAACCAATAGGGAACCAGTGTTAATGAATTACACATCAAAAAAGTAACTTTCCGAACACAAACCATAATCAATCAGTCAATGGAAAACGCATAGCTGGCAATGCAGAACAAAAGAGAATGCATACATATGGATTAATAATTGAAAAAGATTGATGAATAAGATTACTGGATCAGGAGCTAGTGGCTTTATTCCAGATAGGAACTCTTGCGCAGCTTCTACCAGATTGTGAATCATCACTCGACCTTCTTGAGCATTAGAATTTGCCTTAAGACAAAGAGAAAATCATTAAAGATCCTTCAAAAGCCACGTGTCTGCTCTAGCAGGGGAAGCAATAAACTTAAGTGCAATAATTAAAAACCATTGAATATCATAGACCACGACCACTGGTGGAACTAGTCATCCTTTACCTGGTCATGAAGGAGAGAGAGAAGTTTATCAGCATCGTTTTTTGTCAAACCTTCCTCTGGAACAATCTCCAACTTTGGGCACTTATACGGATATCCAGGCAAGCACCTTACATAAAAATAAAAGAAAAGATACACTGATCAATGTGAAATCATAAATGGAGATAAAAGCTACAGCCAACTACCAACCTGACTGAAAGCAAAGCTGAAATATCTACATCCTCGTTGCCCTTATCCTTCAAGTAAGGCCTACACCTATTTAAATAATGAAAACACAGTTAAGATCAAAACATTTAAGAATTGCAAGTTTGAGGCTTCGCTGACAGAACAAGAACCTGATTTTGATAATGATTTGAGGTGACGAATCTGAAACAATCTTGCAGTCTTCTTGATATATTGCACACCTACACAAACAAGAGAACGTAGAAAAATGTTAACAAAAAAATCGAGCTTGCACAGGAAACATGACAACAAATTCTCATTACTCCAATGGCTATCCTCAGCTATTATCAAAAAAAAGGAATTAAATCAGCCAAATTTTTTATGTTCCATTCCAAAACTAATATCCAAATCAGGTGCAAGTGCAACTAATTACACAGCAATCACTATTAAAAGCATTATAAAAAAGGCAGTTGATCAACGAAATTACAAAGCAGTGATCTCCTCCTCCAGAAGTTCACCGTCATCGCCGGCACCACAAGAATGGTCCTTCAATGGGGTTTTTCCTTTGCTCCTTCTCGCTCCTCCGCCATGACCCGCTTTCTTTTTCTTCTTCGTATTACGGCCCATTCTTCACCATAAAGAATCTTGTATTTAAGCAAAACACAACACAACAGCAGCCATCCCAAAGGAGAAAAAAAGTTAAAGCGACTCAGGCTCCAAACTCTAGCGGAAGTGCAAACCCCTTCTATCGGAAATGCTGCAAATTTGAAAATTATTAATTGATGTAAACTTCTTACTGTTAAGCTTAATTAATTAAAATTAGTATCAATTTATGGGAACTTCTTTACTGTTAAGCGTAATTAATAATTAATTAATTATTTTGACAATTATAATAATACAAACCATATTTACCAAATAGGGATAATTTAAAGTCCATAACCAACCCCCTCTTTCACTCGGGACATCCATTGGTTCGCATCGGACTACTCGAAGCCCGGGAAGTATCAAGTAAGTTACTTCTCTCTCTCTCTCTCTCTCTCTCTCTGTGCGATCGGTCTTTTGTATGTTTTGGTTGGATGGAAGGGAAAGAAAACGAAAGTAAATAATTGTAAAAAGAAACAATCTTTGTCTCTCGCATTGCCTATTGATGCTCTGGGATATCTTCAATCTGATTATGTGTTTTTCCTTTCGATTCTAATTGTAAACGTAAATTTGGATGTGAAATCTTGCTATTTCTTTGAAGTTTTATGTTATCCGAATAATGGAAACTGCAAGATTCGTTCTTTTAGAGTTGTATTTAATATTTTCTATTTTGTTCTGGCCTTGGACATAGCGCAAGAGAACGAAAGAACGTTTAATGTTTGAACATAGCACAGAAGAAAAGAATAGGGGGAAAACAAACTAAAAATGTAGAGTTTATATGGAAATGAGTTAGAAGTCAAGTTGCATAAATGTAGAGTTTCATACTTGATAATTGAATCTTCTGGCGATGGTTTGTCAGGATAGGATAGACAAGAGCAGATCTTTTGTGTGTCGAAGAACCTGGAATGGCTAATTTGGTTAAATATCTTCTTGTACTAGGTGTCCTCCAGATTGGATATATCATCATCATTCCGTATGGGGTCTGCAGCTGAGGCAGAATATAAGGAATTTCTAGAGAAGGTGAAGCGAACTGTTTACATTGACAACTTGTCACCTCGGGTCACTGAATCTGTTCTGATAACTGCTTTAAGTCAGTTTGGGGTTGTGAAGACTGTGAAGTTCATTCCAAACTATATAGAAAGTAGGGACATTCCACAATGCGCCTTGGTGGAGATGGAATCCATAAAGCAAGCCAAAGCTGTTATCTTAGACATTAATCGATTCTCATTCATGGTGTCTGGTATGCCACGGCCTGTAAGGGCACGTCCTGCCCAGGCTGAGATGTTTGACGACCGTCCCACAAAGCCTGGTAGAAAGATACATTGCCGTTGGTTGGACTCGAATGACCCTGATTTTGAAATAGCAAAAAAATTGAAGCATCTTAACCAGAAGCATGCAGCTGAGGCTTCGGTCTTGCTTAAGGTAAGTTTTCTTTAGTGTTCCTTTGGCCACTATTCTACCCTTTTGTTTAGTTACTGGTTATACTTCACTCTGTTGTCATGTTTATGTAGCAACAACTGGAGAGAGAAGAGAAGCTTCACAAGCAGCAGGAAGAGATCCTCAAAGCTAACTACAAGAAGTATGAGTTGCTAAATGGTGTCGTCAAAGACAAGACTGCAACTGGTTTGGCCCGCTATTATAATGTCAAATTTAGAGATGGATAATCTCTTCATTAACTAACGGCAATGCTCAAATGGCAACGCTTGAAGCGATCCAAGTTTCGGTGAAGTGTTCTTCCAAATTGTAAGAGTGATTTGGTCGACCATATGTACCATTTTGACAGGTGCATGGCTGTGATTTTGTACCATTTTGACAGGTGCATGGCTGTGATTTCGTACATGTAATTAGCATCCCGCTTATTCACCTGGCTGATATGTGCCATATGATATTTCAATTGCGAATAGCCATTACGACAAACGCATATACTTGCTGGTCACTTGCACCTTAGATTTGGCAACATGCAAAATATCAAAAATTGTGGTTGTTACGGACCTAAGTTTGGCTCAATTTCATAGAAGACTACCGCATAAAAAATAATATAAGTCAACCCAAGCCGCAAGGTTAAGCTTGTTTCGTCTGCGGACAAACTCTTTGTTATATTCAACTTGGTCAAAATAATCAATAAAATCCAAGATTTGAGAAGATAAAGAAAAAGAAAAGATAGAACGGTTGAACTAAACCTTATGACTTCAAAGGTCAGAATCATCTTTTGTTTATAATGTGTAAACGAGTTTACTTACTAATCCTCCCTAACTTTCATATCCTTCGGAAATGCTAAACACTTTGTAAACTTAGTTTTTTTAACTTCTTGGCACTAAGAATTTATTGATACCTTTCGCTTTAGGTTTAAGATTTAGGATATAGGTCGGTGAAGAAAAAGGACAAAATAATTCTTAGTCGAAGCAAAAGGCCAAAGTAATTCTTCCTTGATCTTTTTTAGAATAGGATAATCAATATATAGGACAATGTAACTCTAGTCACCTTCTTGAATAAAAAAGAATCTAATTATCTCAACTATTAATTAATAGAATATTAACTAATTATCTATAGAGAATCAGCTATAGCTTATTATTTCTATAATATCGTCACTCCCTCGTGCATAGATATTGATCATGTCCAACTTGCTTATAAAGAACTCAAAATTCTGTCTTAGTATCTTTTTAGTGAAGACATCTACAACTTGTTGTATTGTAGGTAGAAATGGTATGTAAATGAATCCACTTTCAACTTTTTCTTTTATAAAATGTCTGTCAATCTCCGCATGCTTCATTCGATCATGTTGAACTAGATTGTTGACTATATTGATAGTTGCTTTGTTATTAAAAAAAACAACTTTAGTGGGTGCTTCGATGGTTTTTTTTAATTTTTCCATTACTCTTTTAAGCCAAATTATTTCACAAATTCCTTGAGTAATTGCCCAATATTCTACCTTCACACTACTTCTGGCTACCACTCTTCCAGGTTACTAGATTTTCCCACAAATACGTACCTAAGAAGCACAGATACGGACACGGACACGGACACGGGACACGACATGGACACGGACACGGGGACACGCCAACTTCTAAAATTTAGTGGACACGAACACGGCATATATATATATTATAAAATTTTTAATTATGAAAAAAATTCAAAATTCATATTTCAAGACTTCCAAAAATTCAGAATCTAAAAAAACATGGAACATATATATCATTAAGCAATTTGTCTACAATCTTCTATCCAAAAGTAGAATTACTGAATTAGTCATTCACATGGGTATTTATAGCAAAAACTCTAACTAAAGTATCCACCCTCTAATCACTTTACTCTCAAACATTGGCATTGCTTTCATCAGTAAAGATCATACTCTCCAACTCTGGTTCATCAAGTGAAAGATTGGCAACTTCAAGGATTCCATGATCATTATCAATTGGTGAAAACTCATCTCC
>JANIJH010000001.1:29629553-29644515 GCA_024520975.1 Erythroxylum areolatum | reverse complement strand
TCCGGCTGAACACACACACACTTCTCTTCTTTAGGTTTTAAACCACCTTTTATATTTTAGGCTTTGGGCTCCACTTAGGAGTGACCCAAACCCAATACATTTTCCTTAGGACCACCTTTTTCAACACCATCTCTGCCAGCAAAATCACCCTTACCTTTGCCTATAATGCTAAATTTGTCCAACTAAAAGTTGCCTTCAACTTCAAGTTTACCATTTATAAAACCAGCTTTAAAAACTGTAGCTCCACCATCACAACCACCGTTACAGTTGCCTTCAATGCGAAACTTGTTTATGCAATTTCCATCTTCTGTTACTTCGATCTCAAGTTTGCCACAACTTATGATTCCACCTTTGTCAGCCACAACTCAACCATCTTTGTCTAAACAAAAACCTCCAACTTTACCTACATAACCATCATCACCCTAACCTTCGATGAACACCCTGACCTTCGATGACAAGTCCATATCTGAAAGCTGCAAATCCACCACTTTTATCTGGAAACTCTCCTACTTTATTTTCAATGTCAAAATCAGTCATAATGACAACTTTACCAGAAACTGCAAGACAACGTTTGCCAGTTTCAACCCAGACATCTTTGCCCAATCAAAATCCTCTGAATTTATGCACACAAAACACTTTAACTCTATCCTCAATGCCTACTTACACACAATATAAACTAGCACCCTCTCATAATGAAGTGCCTCCAATTGACAGCATTATTAACAAGCCAACCGCTCCAAAAACTGGTCTATCTCGTTTAATTGGAGCTCCATCACTAACCATTGCTACATCTCTCAAACCTCCAATGCCATAATTCCCACATTTCATATGTGTACTACCAGTTGAAAAAATTAGTTTTTGAAGAAGGATATGTTCCATGTAATATGCATATTAGAGTATAATAAATCGATAAAGTGCTAGTTATAGATGATAACAATACATACAATCATGTTATACATGATGAAATATCTAAAGAGCATTGTTGCTATTTGTGTTTGGTTTTATGAGTGTTTAAACTTTTACATTTTCACAGTTGTGTTACTCCTATATAATCATTTATCTTAAAGAGATGAGTTGTCTTATTTCATGCGTTATCTTGTTGGTTGGATTCAAAATAAAAAATTTCCGATATAACCATCCTCTTTTGGTTTATTTTTGCGGTCTTTTATTGATTTAAAAAAGACTTCATAACTTCTCCCTATTTAACTAGAGTTGCATCCATTTAGGCATTTATTATCATATAGAACCTGATACGTTTCCAGAAAGCCTATTCCATCCTCTGGTATTCTTTGTCACTTCCACTTGGTGTTGCAGTTAACTTTACTTTGCGCGCTAGGTTGCCTAGTTAGAGCACAAGCTCAGTTAGATCATTAACAAATCAGATGTAGGAATAGAGAAAGACATTGAGAAATGGGGACGAGATTCGGTAAAAGATTACTTAAAATTATATAAAATGATTAATATATAAAATAATAAAATAGGAGAGACCTTTTTTTAATTTAATCTTTAATATTCTAAACAATATTTCAAGTTTAGAATTTACAATTAATTCAAGCATTCAATAGGATTCATCTTATAATAGAGAAAAAGATATACTAACCTTGATGTATGCCTAATATGTGTCTACGATAATAAATCTTTGATCCTTTAGTTGCAAATACCTTCTCTATGTAAAAGCTTTATCCACTCTCTCCTTATGCTTTCTTCATTCTTTTACAATAGTACAAAAACGTATGTTTCTCTTTTGGTAATTGTTCACTTGAATGAAGGCAGAGGGAAGGATTCTTTAATTATAATAAAACCCTAGTAACTATAATGTTCTTTATAAGCCTAATAACCATTATCTCGGGCCCATCTTATATTAGAATCAACCTATGTAATATAGGTCAAACCTTTATAATTATTAAATTAATCTAACAATCTCCCACTTGACCCATGTTACGACTTGATAATCTAACAATCATCAAAGTTGAATGAATTAAAGTAATGGGATCATGGCAGTCACAAGTTGTCTAACGACGTGATTCTTTTATATGTCACTGTATCAATACAACTCAAAATAATTGTAATTGAGAAACACTATAATTATCAACTTTAATGTTTTTCTTAAAAAAAATTGTCATCACAATAAAATAATTAGTAAACACAACATAATGTGACAACTAACAAATAAGCCAAAACATAACTTTAATTGAATTCATAAGTGACAAAACAATAATAGAAAATAACCAAACATATGTAAATATACATAACATGATTTCATGCTAGCAAGGACTTATCTATAATGCTCATCCTTTTAACATGGCCAGTAGATTGTTTAGATGCTAATCCTTTAGTTAACAGATTCGCTACCATTAACCTTCATTGGGGCTTTGTTCTTCTTGTTCTTCTTTCCTAGATTTCCCTTTCTGCTATTAACTTTATTGTGTACTGTAAGATGAACAGAATGTTCCTTCATTTTCTTTAATATCCCTTCCTCTTGCAACAACATAGACTTGATTTCTTAAAAGTTCCATTTCTCCTTAAGAGTATTGTAATTCACTTGAAACTGACCAAATTTAGAAGGAAGTGAGTTGATGATGAACTGTACTAGAAAGGATTCACTCACATCCATGTCCACTGATTTCAGTTTTGTAGCCAGATTTGACATGCTTGTTACATGATCATGCATAGGTTGAGATTAATAAAACTTCTTGGTTGTCAATTCACTCTTCAAGTTTCCTATAATAGACTTGTCAACTATGTATAATTGCTAATACTCTTTGATTTTCATCATGAATTTCATTGTATTGTCCGTATTAGGCATTGATTGCTTAAAATTTTCTGTCATTTTCAACCGCATCAAGTTTAAACTCAACCTATTAGACTTTTCTAAGCCTCAAAATATATCTTTTCGACTTGTGTACTAGTCTCAGTAATGGTTGCAGGCTTTTCAGCAACTAATGTCAGGTCCTTATCCATAATACCCAACTGAAGTTGGATTTGCTCAGATAAATCGACATAGTTTAACTCATTGAACTTGATTAAACCACTGCCCATGGCTAACAAATTATTAGAAACTGCAAACATTAAAAAAAACTCATACATTAATGCTTTGAGTAAAATTAATAGATTCAGACAATAATAACATTATATATTTGAGTTCACTTTAGGGTAATACTTAAATACATATCCTTAATCCATAGTAATGCAAACAACATATATATTCACACTTTAATAGACAATCAATCATACTTAAGTTAGTATGCATGTTATCTTTGGATATACAAACATATTCACCAAGTATGTCGATAAATCTCTTTAATGTTATTAATTATAAGTAATGATCCACCTTTAAGTGATCTCCTAACATTATAATTAATAATCTCATTTGTTCAGTTCATCTTTTACGTCATTTATTAGCATCATATAATATTAACAATTGAAAGAAAGCATAATTAAATGTTTAAATATCTTTTCAAGTAAGGTAAACTTTGGTGACTAACAAGCTTCCCATATAGTAAACATTTAATTAAGTAAGTATGAATAAATTTGAAATTTTACTATACTATTGAAAGATTATTATGTAAAGTCCAAAATTAACAAGCTTTAACATGCATATTCATTTATTACCAGGACCAAAACGTAATTGGTTGCATGCATATTCACCCTTTTTGAATTTTCAACATAAAACGTCCACATGTTTCAACCCCAAAATCATTTTGTAAAGTTTAAAAAAAATTAAGTACTACCAAAAGTTCCATAAGTAAATGTATCTTGGATAAGGTATGTGCATGTGATATAAAAATGCACAATAAACACTTAAGAAAAAGTCTCAATGCATTCTCATTCTCATACATAACCACTTCCTTGCAAGGTCATCTCTCTCTATCTATTCTCTCCTGTTACATAATCATAAAAGATAAAACAGGTGGAACCTAAGAAACATCAACCCTCAACCCATGAAACTCATAAATAAGTTTGACAGTTATGCTTTACAACATTTAAAGCCTTCCATGGTAGGCCCCACCAATATGGAATCACGTTTTTTAGTTTTTTTTAATCCAAACAATTTATTTTTTACAACTACAAACCTAATTCTTTTCAATGTTAGCCCCATGAAATACAAGATAATTGACTTTTCTTTAACCTTTTGTTTTCTAGAATTCATGCAAATTGAAGTAAACAATTAATGCAAACACAAATCCAAAGCCTTTGATGATGAGTTTTTTTCTTAAATTAATAGAAGTGAACAACAAAAGGCTCAACTGAGACCTTAGTGATAAGAGGGTGATCATTAAAGCAAACAATTGTACATAGAAACAATAAATTTATAGCTTTTTGTTATGTGCACTCATCGAATGGATATGGATCAATAATTTTGTCAAAACTTGGTATGTTAGTAAAACAAACATTGACCTTTACAAATTGCAAAATTCATGCAACCACAAATCCAAATTCTCACAATCATGTTAACCTTTTCTCAATAACCCAAAGACCTTTTTCATTACAACAGAGGCTAGATACATTATTTCTAACCCTATAATAATCTTTGCAGAGGTGTCCGATTCTTTTTATTTGTTCAATATCTCAAGATCGAGAGTATTCTATAACCTTAAGAAATATTAATTGCTATCATGAATCCTAGAGTTAACTTTAATACAAATCAAAGTGTCATAATCTTGCTCTGATACCACATTTAAATTTAATCTTTAATATTCTAAACAATATTTCAAGTCTAGGATTCTCCCAAGATCATCTATAAGATAATTTATTAAAACATTCAATAGGATTCATACTATAATAGAGAGAAAGAAATATTAACCTTGATTCATGCTTAATTTGTGTCTACAATAATAAATCTTTGATCCTTTAGTTGCAAACACCTTCTCTATATAAAAGATTTATCCACTCCCTACTTCTGTTCTTTGTTCTTTTACAATGATGCAAGAATGTACGTTTCTCTTTTGGTAACTGTTAACTTAAATGAAGGTAGAGGAAAGGGTTCTTTAATTATAATAAAACCCTGGTGATTCTAATATTCTTTACAAACCCAATAACCATTATCTTGAGCCCACCTTATATTACAATCAATCCAAGTAATATGGGTCACACTTTTATGATTATTAAATTAATCTAACACTATTCAGTAATATTCTGCTCAATTCGACTATTATTCAAACATGTCGTGTCTACCAGAAGATCACTTGATTACGTTATTACTCGAGGATGTTAAACCTAAGATGGAGTTAAACAGTTAAGATGTTGGAACCAATTTTAGTACAATAGGCATATAAGTTAGCACAAAGATAAAAAGTTGTGATGTTAACGAAGAATGGTGCGACTTCATTTAGGGGGAAATTAAAGACGCCAAGCAGAGGGGAAAACAACAACTTTATTCCAAGAATCCATCAAGTTACAAACAAGGAAACTCTCCGGTAGGTGGATTGCTTCCTACCCACTAATATAGATTTAATAATAAAATGTCTAGACATGTTAACAATAAAGAGTTTGACAAAAAAAGAACTAAAGACTATTTTTGGTGTGACAAAAAATATATTCTAAGTCACAAGGGTGAAAAGAAACAACTACAATTGTATTTGATGGAAGGGAACAAAAATGACTCTGATGCAACTTAAGTAATGGAGGAAGAATGGGTGAGTGAGGAGTACATAGAGCCTTCTTCCCCTAATGTATCTCTGCAGGCAATGGTAAATATGGATGGAGAGTGGAAATCCAAACAAATGAAGTCCTTGGGATTGTATCAAAAGAGAGTAATCCATATTTTGATAGACAATGGAAGTACTCATAATTTTGTGGAGGTTTCCATTATTAACAAAAGGAATGTGTGATATCAGGGAAATTAAACTATTATATATCACCGTAGGAGGAAGATTGAAATTGTCTTGTAACAAATGTTATATGAATTTTATGTGGTCCATGCAAGGTTTACAGTTTAAGATTGTTGATGTTAGCATTGGGAGGATCTGATGTAGTATTGGGAATAAAATAGCTTGTGCTTTAGGAAGAGGACAATGAAGTTCAGATGGGACAAAAAATTGGCTACTATGAATGGCAACCCGAGTGGAGGATCTAAGATGGTCTAGGGTAAACATTTTCTTAAAACATTCAAAGACAGGGCAGCTTTATATGAAGCTGCTCACTTATCCTATTAAATGCCAACTAATGCAGATGGGAATTAAGGAGGATCAAAGGGGAACTTTCAATGATATCAACAACGTCTTGTCCAATTATGTTATAATATTCGTTGAACTAACTCAACTACCATCAAACAGGAGTTATAATCATCAAATACATTTGAAAAAGGACGTAGAGACCATTAATATTTGCCCATATTGTTATTCAAGGTTTCAAAAGGATATCATAGAACAATCTATCCAGTAGTTGATGAATCAAGGGTTCATAAGGTGTAGTATCAATCCACTTGCTTCACTAATGGTACTTGTTAAACAAAAATATACTTTGTGACATATATGTATAGATTATCGGGAGCTTAATAAACATATGATCAAAGATAAGTTCTTGATTCCCTTGATTGAAGAACTCTTAGATAAATTGCAAGGCTCTAGTTGGTTCTCCAAATTGGGTCTATGGTAGTGTTATCATCAAATGTAGATGCAACCTAAGGATATTCCAAAAACAACTTTTAGAACTAATGAAGGGCATTATGAATTTCTCATTATGGCCTTTGGATTAACAAACACACCATCCACATTTCAACTCCTGTTGAATAAGATCTTTAAGTCATTCCTTAGATTATTTATTCTTAGTGTTTTTTATAATGATATACTTATATATAGTCAATTCTTTCAAGCTCATGTGAAACACCTCAATTAGATAATGGAGACCATTCATCAAGCAAACCACAAGTTCATCAAGGGAAACAAATGTGTATTCAAATTAAGGCAAGTGTAATATTTAAGATATTCAATTTCAGAGAAGGGAGTGGCATCGTAACTACATAAGTATTCTACCTCTAAAAATATTCACAGATTAAGTTAAGAGAATTCTACAACTATTGTAGAGAGGTTAAACAATATATTCTTAGAGCCTAAACCTATTTATAATAGGTCTGGGCCTTTTAGTAATTAAATTGAAATAAAATTCTAATTTCAATTAAACTTTAATTAGAATTATAATTAATTTTAATTAAATACCAATTGGGCCTACTTAAGATCTAATATCTCATATTAATCTTTACTTATTAAATATCTCATCTTTATTTAATCATAAAGTTTCTCAAATTTTACAATCAAGCCCAACTTGATTAAAACATCTTTTCTCTCTAAAACATTCTTTTGCATGATCCATTAAATTCTCAAATATGTTGTCAATAGATATAAATTATAATCTTAAATCATATTTAAGATTATATAAATTAAACTTTTTTAATTTATATTTAATTCTCTAGTTAAATATTTTATATCTATAAATCAATATTGGCATCCAATAATATATCATGACCACTCAAATATTAATGTCAAAGTAGTATCGACTAACCTTTTTATACATGATTTTTTAATAATTGAATTCTTTCGTTATATAATATTTCGATTAGACGTAGAGCATGAAATTAATATCTACTCTATTTGGATTCAATTACATTAGTTATTCACTATTAGTATTTGATTATATTATTGAAATTTGAAAACTATTTTTAAAGTGTTATTCTAAAACATTCTCCATAATTACTTTAAGGTGATGAATCTTATATTGATCACTTAACTACCTACATATAATTTAATTGAACCTTTAAAAGATATCCAAATCTGTCATAATGGACATTAATAATGTTTTGGTGTACATTCTTGAATGTAATATCCAATGCTGTGCAAAATTCATCAAGTTATGCTATTATTGAAGTTAAAAAAAGATTAAACAGAAAAAATACAGCATATTTAGAGGGAAGTATGGAACTTGACAGATTGGATAAAATCTCCAAGCAATGCACTAAATCAACATTAAACTTGTTAATTATTAATTTCATCGCAAATTAAGCATTATGTTCTGTTAGGATCCAAAATCCTAACAAGTTCTAATCACCACACTCCCCAGCAACAAAAGAACTTTAGCAGAATGCCAATAAGGAAAACCAGAAAAAGAAGAAAGAATGAAGAGAATATCAAGGTATTCCGTGTATTGATATGCCAGACTTCAAGGGCTAGCTAACCTCCTCAATACAAAATTACTATAACCAATTTGTAGATATCCTTCTCATCTGTCCCACACTACACCTTTTATTCCCCCTTCTCTAACTAACTAACCAACTCAGCCTCATATCTCTCCTCCCCCCCGACACACTCTCCAAATTACCGATCTGCCCACCCCTTCTCTTCCTACTATACTGCTGATTATAACGAGTCTCAACATGTTCCTTATTATGTCCCTTCCTAAACCTCATGTAAAATGACCCATACCGTTGACATTTCTCAGGCATAGATTGATTTTAAAGGCATATGTTCTCCCATGAACAGTTTAAACACTAGAGGCATTTAAAATCCAAAACTTGAACAATTAATCCTTGATATCACAGGCCACTTGCCATCCCAGTAGTATTTTTAGGGTTCCTCTAGAATCCTTCTACCGAAGGCCAAGAATATTGGCAAATGGGAAATCTCTTGGGACTACAGGCCTGAGAGGGTAGACCTTACTCCCAGATTACATGGAACATTTTTTATTAGGATGACAAAGGCTATTGCCCCATTGTACAATGCGGCATATCTTACTAATATTAACAAACTCATGCATTCTATTCAGATTGGCAACCATCATCAACAATGAACATCAAACCATTTACTTCCAAGAAAAAGAAAAGAGCTGCGTGTGCAGAAGGTATGGAGGTTCACTAGCTCCCGATCTTTGCACTTTCTACATCACTTTTGTCTGAAGAACATAATTTCTTACACGATCTGAACAAAATAAGGCGACCACACTGAAGTAGAAACTAACAAAAGCACTAACGCAGAACACCCAAACTGATATTGGACCATCCATTTCATCAAATGACTTTCCAGGCACTGCTGGAAGGCTTGCTGCCTCACATCCTTCTCCAGGAGACTCTAAACACAAATTGGGATTTCCAACGAATGCTCCAGGAAATCTCCAATAACCTTCTTTCTTTGGAACAAATCCAGAGAAGCTGTTGTATGATAAGTTCAGAAGGGTAAGATCTTTAAGGATGGAAATGTTTTCCGGGATTTGACCCGACAAGGAATTATGTGACAAGTCCAGAGCCCTTAAACTCAACATCATTTCTACACCTGGGACCTGACCATCCAGAAAATTGTATGATAGGTTCAGGTACTCCAGGCCTTGAAATCCAAATAAGCCTCCTGGAATCTGACCATGCAACATATTATCTGATAAATCGATTCCAACAACCGAAGAAAGATGGTAATCGAAGCTTAAATCATTGTTCACAGATATTTTAATCTCCACATCATGACTTGCAGTAAATGGCTCGGAAGGAACTTCATTAAGAATGGCACCATTGTTAAAACTCAAGCTCCCATTGAAGTTCCCATCTGGTATGAAGCCAAAGAATTTATTGCTTGATAGATCGATCATTTGAATCATTTGAAATGTTAACAACCAATTAGGTAGACTCCCACTGAATTTATTCCCAGCCAGGGAGAGATACTTGAGGTTTGACCATTTAGTGATGGCATCATTCAGATTTCCAGATAGATTGTTGAAGCTGAAGTCTACTATCTCAAGTGATTTACAACCTGCCAATGTTAACGGGATCTCACCAGAAATACCATTGTTGCTTATATCCAAGATCTTCAAGCTATCCAATGCATCAAGTTCTGGTTTAATTTCTCCAGAAAGATTATTGTTACCGAGCATCAACGCAAATAACTGGAAGCACCCAACAATATTCAAAGGAATTGAACCCGATAATGAATTGTGAGAGAAATCTACCACTTGGAGATAAGTCAAATTCCCAATCCTTTCAGGGATTTCCCCCGTAAGAAGATTGTAAGAAAGAAACAAAAGTTGCAGACTCTTAAGTTCTGTAATTTTCAATGGAATGCCACCAGAGAAACGATTGTGAGATAGGTCCACAAGAATAAGACCTGATTTATCTGCCGTTTCTGCAACCTTTGTGGGGATTGGACCAGATAAATCATTGAAACTCAAGTCCAATACAACAAGCTTCTCCGAGAAAACAAGTCTTGGAGGAATTGCGTAAGTCAAATGATTGAATGATATATTTAGATGAGTCAGTTCCTTTAGTGAAGCAATGCAGGTAGGAATCCCCCCCACAAGAGAGTTATTAGCTAAGTTTAGGACAGTAAGGGACTGAGCACCAGCTGAGAAACAAGGCAAGGTACCTGACAACGAATTAGACTCCAGATTGAGGAAAACCATAGACTGATAAAAGTCACGAAGAATGCCAGATAAGTAATTGTTTCCAAGATCCAAGTGCTTCAAAGAGTTCAAATAAAACAAGCTTTCCGGTATTTCCCCACGAAACGAATTGGAACTCAAGTCAAGCCTTGCCAAACTTGTGGAGAAATTACCTACCCACCATGGGATAGGACCACCCAAATCCTGGTTACCATTCAGGACAAGCTCCCTGAGTTGCCTAAGCCTTATAAATGTATCAGGCAACAGACCACTCAACCTATTATGACTAAGATCAAGAGTTCTGAGATTTTGCAACCAACCGAAGCATGATGGGATTTCACCAGTAAAGTTATTTTCAGACAAAACCAAGGATTCAAGAGAATCAATCTTGCACAAATTGGGGTGAATCTCTCCTGACATATTCATTCTTGTCAAGTTCACTGAAATGACCCGACCGGTCCGGCTGTGGCAGGTTATCCCTTTCCAATTACTGCAGTTAGACCCAACCCATGTTGACGGTGCATGAGCTGGGTCCTGGAACAGCAACAACGAAGCTTTATCTGCTTGATTAATATCAACAGAGCCAGAGCAGTGTGAACCCAGAAGCAACAAGAACAACAGTGGCACAAAACGTAATTTGACAGTCTTGCAGGGGCAAGTAGAAGAAACCCAGTTCAGTTCCATGGGTGATAATCTCATAGACTTAGAACGAGAAATAATGAAACATGGAGAGAGAGAGAGATTTCAGAGAGCTGTTTACAGAAGTTTCTCTGCGGCTATAAATGTAAACTCGATCCCTCAGATTTTAGAGCAGAAAACCAAACTCCACGAGTTAGAGCCAGGACAAAACCAATGAGGTGGTTGCAAAACTGGAAGATTTAGCAGAAGAACTGTTAGAGAAAGAGAGAAACGATAGAATGGCATCAAAAGTGACTGAAATAGCATCTACAGTGCTAAAATTTGAAACCCATCTTCTCTTATGAAAGTTAGCTAAACAGCAAAACTTTCAGACCAATGAAAGAAAAAGACGACAACTTTCTCTAACCCATAATCATAAACCAAATAAAAGACAATTCTAGAGTGAAAAAGAAGGGGGAGAACTCACTGAGACAAACAGTGAAGCATCTGAGCATTGAGAGGAAGGAATAAGTAGACATTCCATGTGTTTTCTTTGCATCTTTTTGGAGCTGATGCTCAGTAAAAGGCAGATGCTTTCTTTAGTGAGTGTAATGAAATGATTAAAGGTTTTATCTTTGTCCTTCCATTTTTCTTTAGTATTCTTTTTCACTGTTTATTATTATGCTTTGATAATACCATTCATAATCACTCATTCAAATCATTCAAGTCAACATATTTAGTTCACGTTTTGAGAAAGTCTGAAGATGGACAAATTAGCTTGCAAATTATTGCATATATTGATACTTTATTTCATAAATATTTATAAAATCTATTATCACGAGGAAGTCACTTTTCTCTTAATAAAAGTTACCAAAAAAGTAACAAACAAACACTGTCTATTAAGATCAATTTAAATAAAATAATTTCATTTTAATCTAAATTTAATTAGTGTTTAGATTATTTAAACACAATTGGGCCACACCCGAGCTATAAGCATCACCGGTTAGCGTGCGGAAGGGAAGCAGTTTGAGGAGAAATTTACACCATTGAAGCTGAGATTGGTACTGATATTCTGTGCGCTTTTATGCCCTTTTCATAACCAAAACGCAACTTACTTCTTCCCTGTGAACAAACGAAGGCCTTTATGTTGAAGAGAAACTATTGTCAATGTCCGATTTATGGTTTCTTATCCTCTTGGTTTTCATGCAGATTATAGCTGAAGATCCAAATGGGAGTGAACCTGACTCTGACGCCAAAATACTTCAAGCGCCAGCAAATGTTGGAAGCATTGGGGATTGCATCTCATTTTGTAACTTAAATGAAAATTCTTGCAAATGCTTGCCTTCCTTTCACTCCGCCTTTCTTGTTACTTGAGTAGCTTAGCAAAGAACCGTAGACTTTGAGCAATTACAATGATTTAGTTTTATAACTTGACAATGCCTAAGTACACCTGTACTGCTTTGCTTAAAACCTGAAAGTTCCATTGAAAATTGACCTTTACAGCCGATTACATTAAGGGAGTTTTCAAGTACTTGAAGCCGAACAACAAACACAAAAACATCATCGAACTATTCCATACTTGACATATTGCGGAATTCAGCAAACACACGTGCAGCAGCTGATTCTCTTGCTTCATGGGGACGGAGACACACATCACCGTCAATAGAAAGCTCAAAATTCATCCTTTTCAAACTTACTTTTGCTTGGAATCCACCTTCAAGATGGGAATGAAACTCATTCCGCTGAATATAAATATGATTTATATTAAAAAAACTATTTCATATCATAGTTTAAGTTGATCTTACCATCCACTGAGGATACATGATATGTTGGTAATATCCAATTCTTCTTGACGCATAAATTATCCAACTCCTGTAGAATGAACAGTGATGTGAGCAGCAAATTTTGATAAAGAATCGATTTTCAGTTTTGTTACAATCATTGTGCACATTTATACTACAGAAAGCAACCCAACAACATAGTCAAAGACACCACAGTACTTCATTATCATATTCTAAATTTCCTCTTTTGTCTAGCAAAGCTCAAGATGAAGAACCAAAGTTCTGGGGAAGATGTAGAAGGGAAGAAATGCATCATGTTGCGGCATTTTCCAGCTTACATGAACATCAATGTATTAGTAACAGGAGCCCTTATGCGAGGACTGCCCAGGATAGTCAATATATTTTAATAAACAATATCCATAGAACCATCTTGATGCTCAATAAACAAGTCGTTGAGAAACAATTCAATTTTAAAAGACATGTTTCTCGGTTAGGCTCGAGACATAATATCATGTATGTTGTCAAACATGCCTCTCAAGTTCGTAATGCTAAAATGCCTCGAAATATAAAAAAAATTAATTAGGTTTTGAACTTGTAACCGAACCGAACAGCTCTTATACTATGTCAAGGAATCATTGCCAAAGATTTGAAAACAACGTTAGGACCTTGAAGGTATTATACAGTTAAAAGTCAACGTAGTAGCACCTAGAAATTTATCGAACCAGTATGATTATTTGACCATATTGATACTAATATGCATCAACAACAAGAAATGCTGTTTAGAAATAGATCTGAAAACAAACTTGCCTGACATGGATTTAGGACTTTGGCTACACTGTCCTGAAATGTTTTTCTCTTAATGCAATTACGTGAACATTGGACCTCAACATGAGGAGGGCATTGTCCCTTGAGGCCTTGTGAACATGAATCAATGTGATCTATGGAAGACTCTATCATCAAAGCCAAATTACTTTCACCGCCTATTGGATGCCAGGACCAAACAGAAGATTGTAAGTTCAAAAATTTAAAACCCTGCTCGAACTCCAAAAATGAAACAGTACAAAAGGTGAATCCATTTCATGCATTTCAGAGCAACTGAAATTATGCGGTTAACTCTGCTGTGGATGTGAATAAAAACCAGTAAACTGGTGACCAACCCAATAAATACGGGTTTAAGAAAAACAACATTAAGTTATTGATTTGTTTATCTCCCACAATCTTTCAATCCTTTAGCTACCTGCATCATAATAAATCCATTACTTCTGATTTAAGCCAATAAGTCGTACAAGTCCCTAAACAATCGAATAACATTCAGAATTTGATCCACACTTGAATTTTCGAAGTCCAACTACAGAATATCACCATGAAGAACTATTGGGACAGATCACATGATCAGATCTTGACCCACACTTCAAGTTTAAAAGTCCAACTAGAGAAAATGACCAAGAAGGACCATTGGGAAAGATAAAATGATTCCAAACTCAATATAATCAACCATACCATTCAAAATTTTGTGGATACTGTCATCACACTGAGCAATTTGATCTTCTATTTCTCTACGTTGAGAAGACTGCCAAAACAACCAAAGATCTAACATGAAACTTTCCACAGCAATAAAGGTGCACAGGAAAATTTTTACTTGTGAAGTCAACCTTTTAGCTAATAAAACAAATGGCAGACTATAAATAAATTCCCATTCACTTTCTACAACGCTCCAAATCATTGGTTTGTCACTGACCATGGATCTAAATGGAGACCTGATATAGTAATGGAGATGATCACCAGACTTGCTAAGAGTTGCGTAACAACCCATACACAACATCATGCTATAACATTTTTCCCCAATCTGACAGTATACACCTATGTGTGCCCCTGCATGTATACCTTTTGCTCTTATAAGTTTTCTTTTTTTTCAAAAGTTGCTAGAATATAGGGAATTGTAAGTTGGTAGAATGAATCTCCAGAACTGTATATAATGTAGGGAAATTACATACCAATTTATCTCTTCTGCTTAAAATAGATCTAAGTGCAGATTGTATCATTTCCTTATCATTTGAAGCAGTGATGGTAGCCATTTTGTCAAGATCATCGGAGTTGGTAGTATCTGGAGCATAATCACTTAAAGGCAACACCCCTTGATCTGAAAGGATGTTGTTGCACCTCTTTTTTCCAATGGTCACATCTCTGTCTTTGTTTTGGGATATTCTCCA
>JANIJH010000001.1:29619182-29629325 GCA_024520975.1 Erythroxylum areolatum | reverse complement strand
CTAAGTATCAAAGTGAATGAAATCCATGTATCCATTCCCTTAATTGCTCCATGTTTCTAAATCCTATGTTTAGAAAGATGGAGTGATTTGTCCAGCCTAGTCTTCTAGAAAAGACAGGTAATCTGGGATAATCTAATAGACTCATAGAATTCTTATGTTAACTATATTTGTTTGTGTGAATTCGCAAACAGAAGGAGCTTAACTTGCCAAAGTTAGGATGGAGTAGGAGAATCTATACCTCGTGACCACTAGATGAAGCTTCTAAACATTTCTCCGCTGACGTCTTTTGGTGGAAATTATCAGGCTGGACTGTACTGGCATTAGTTGTCAGTTCTTCTTCCTTCGTAGTGTGAGCCACATTGGATGCTTTCATTTCCACAGAAGAGGACCTTCCCAAACCACTTGATGAATCAACCATGCAATTGGTATCCTGCTCTATTGAATGTAAATCTTTATCAGTGCAGCCAGGTCCAATATTGTCATGCTGCTTTGGTGAATGTAAAGAAGCATCTGCCTCGTTTTCCGAATGTCCAGTATTTCCACTATGCTTTGACAAACCAGCACCACCTGTACTTACCATTATGCTAGCATCCACATGAGATGGGTTTTCTCTTTTTCCGGGACTACTTAAGTTTGTCGTTACCAATTCCACTCTTGGAATTTCCAAATAGCTTGAAAGTCCTTTCCTGTTACAAACACAGGGTAACAAATTACATTAGTCTTGTAACCCAACCCTGGATCAAAACCAATGTATCCTAAACCTAAACAACAGATTTAACAAAATAACCACATGAACAGCTGCTTACATAACCACAGTTTCTGGAATAAACAAATTGGGAAGTAGAAACTAAATTGCAATACCATCAATATTGGTTTAAAAATCCAATTGGAAATCATAATGTCCACAACATTTGGGTATCAGAAAACAGAGTTTGGCATAAACTATTAGCTGGAATAAAATCAAATATTGATCCAAGAACAAATAAACGACAATACCAATATTTAGTAAAATGTCAAGTTTATGTATCTACCAATTCAATCTTTGATGAACCTGAACACATAAAGCCTGGGCTTTTCTGCATAATGTAACACATAGAGCACAATATATTTCGAACTTACGCACTTGGAAAGCCAGTCCGACAGAATCCCAGCATAAGGAAGCAGGTGAGAGTATTCAACAACTGAAGTATGTGTCCATCGGCGAGTACTCTTTAGGAACATAGGGCCCTGCAAGCTATTCACAACATAGAAAAGATGTTTCATTTGAATTATTTTTCTAAACTGGGCAAATTTAATTAAGGTGGCGCCCTATATGCCTTATTCTTAGCAAAACCAACTCAGACTAATTTTACAAGAGGTACATTCTTAGCTGAAAGCTTTATGAGTTGTGAATCTTGTGATCCATCCTGAAAATATCACACATACATTCTCTATTCAAATCAAAGTGAAATGTGACTGGTCTAGTAACTGTCATCATCATCTAGTCAATATCATGTGTAGCACTGACAAAAAGTCTTCTTCATGTATTCATTACCGTAACATCTTTCATTAATAATGATTGGTTGCGATGTAATGGAAGAATGGAAGAGAAGAAAAAGAAAGTTACAACCATAAGCAAACCTAATGATGGCTCTATTAACGGGAACTTGAATAGCATGATTATTGTTTGGTTCGATACACTGAATTATGTAGAAGCGAGTAGCTGCCTTTTCCTTGCTAATGGAATACACAGTATGGCCCTCCAAGAGTACAAGGTCACTTTCATTAATACCTGTTTCACATGGAAGAATCAGTTTAAAAAAGAAAAGGAATATACTAGTAAACCAAAGCTTTTAACTATTCCACTAAGGGTGCAATCACCTCAAAATCTGGGAAACTAAAATACAAGTAATCAAACCAGAAGAAGTCAACATGACACTGTCTTCATCAATTACAATTTTAGAATGTTAAATGCAATTTTTTTATTTGAACCACATAAGTTGCTATCATACCTGTTGTTTCCTTGATAGCAGAACATGCAAGTTGGTTAAGGCCAGCTTCATCTGCGCTCAATTCACATCTCGCTGTTCTTTTAATAATTCGTCTCTTTTTGTCTACATGTTCTACATCGTTGAAAGGTTTAGATATGTTGGTTGAAAAACCCACATCCCTTTCAATCACTGACCAAATCCCATGGGTAATGGAACCAAATTGCAACAGGCAATTCTCTTTTTTGGAGTCTACTAGAAAAACTGCAACCTTGGAAACTGGCCATCCCACTGTCTTCGGTATATTTTCTGATGCGTCTAAAATTTTAGATACTTCACATGCATTCATAATGTGCTTTTCAGTCAAAGAAAGCTGCTTTTCTGGGTCATTCAATTCTGTGTCATTAGAGCGCATGAATCTCATGTGTGCCAATAGAGTAGGTCTCAGAATCACAGCTAACTTGCAGAAGTTTTCAAAGCTTAGATATTCTAGCTTCAAATGCTGTTTCCTATAGTAGTAGTTGTACAGTAATACAACTGCATAAACCTGAACAAAATCAGTTGCAACAGAAAATTGGAAGATTAGAGTTTAAAACTTCTTAATGACATTCCCAAAGGTTATAAAAAAAAAAGTCAGCTATGTGACCTGAACTCTGAATATTTATAAGTCTTTGGACTTGTAAATAAAATAGTAATCAGACAAGGACAAGCAAACTGGTCCCTTAAAGTCTTTGAACCCTTTAAAGGTGAGCAAATCCAATCTACTTTTGATGAAACTTTCCATTACAAAGAAACAACTTAAAAGCTAAACTTTCTTACTTCTATCATCAATTTAACAGTAATTAGATACACAGCATCCTCAACTGACCACTTATATTGAAATTTCTGAACTCCTAACATGTTAAAGTTACAGAGAAAAGAGAAATAGAAGACACATACAGGGCCTTCAGACAAAATGTGTATTTTAGGTATTTGAGAAAAGTACAATGTTTCTGCACCCAACAACACTAGTAAAACAAATGAAGTTGATGCAGAATTCCAGAAAAGGACATTTTAGGAAAAAATCAACCCAGCCTAATTTCCTTTATAAACGATCTTGCATCCAAAACAAAACCCACAATTGGTCAATGGGGAAAAATCACAAATGTCAATATATATGTTTCTTTGGGACTTTCCCAGATCCAAGATGAGAGGTAACAGAATGTTCCCAACAATTAACTTCAATGATGAATTTGAAATAACCGTTCTTTTGCATAAGACTTGCAATTTCTTAGCTAAGTGTGGACCATAGAAAGTAAATAGAACCTGTTTTGAAACTGATTCCTGATCAAGCTGTGATGGGATGTCCTTGGCAGAGTATCTTTGGAGTAGTTTTGGATCAACCAGATAGTCTAACAATGCAGCAATAGCATCCTCAGTTGGACATATATCTGATGCATCCATGACCTCTTGCCTACCAGGGATAGATTGCCCTTAAACTAACGAACAGAACATCATCATCAAAATTAAGGGTATTCAGTTTATCATAAATCGGAAAAACAGAGTTAAAACTTGGAAAGCAGAACCCTAGAATTGGTTAAACTATAAATACATCCCTAAGAATCAATCTGCAGACAATAGTCAAATCTATTCACAACTTGCTAATTTAAAAAGCATATAAACACTACACCCTAATCATTTAATTACAGAAACGACGAAAAAGTACAATGTTCATTCTCTTTCAAAATATTTGGGAACTCTTTACAGAAACCACCAACATCACAAGGATGGTAAAGTTGTTTCCTGCTTCATTTTGGCAGAGCAATCCTACTTCCAGTTAACAATTGGTCAATCTAAAGAATTATCTACAAAAAAGAACAATCCTTTTTTACTTTTTAACCTCTTTCGCTCTCTCCCTCTAACGCATGCAAGGGCAACATTCTTCTGAATGAGTCATCTTACTCAAGATGCAAGTTAAAAGAAGAGGACCGAAACATAAATAAAACAAAAATACTATGCATGTTGATCAAGTAAGAACCTTTTGATGAAATTGTTGGTCAACAACTGAGAAAAAACAAACCCCAAGTGGAGTTTCTTGTTACAGGCACCAATTTTCTAGACAAAGAAAAAGAGGGCTACATTACACATGTAAGTATAGGGTAGAGTCCTTACCTTACCATACAAAACCAAAAACAGCAATCAAGTTTGCATGTGTACTCTCGGTGTTAAGAGTCCAAAAACTGTTTGGAGAGAAAAAGGTAACCAAAAACAGCAATGAAGTTTGCATGTGGACTCTGTGTGTTAAAAGTCCTAAGACCGTTTTGACCGAGAAAGAAAGAACTTTCGGAGGCAAGCTCTTGTAGCTGCTTGTAATGTTATTGCCATTTTAAATTATTTAAAGCTCATAAACAGGCTGAGTAATCCTCATTTATGCTACGTCATGTCGTTGGGTACGTTCTGTCTGCACCAACGTTGAAGGCTGTACCAAGTACATCAGTCTCTCGTCTCACTTCCAACGTCGTTTCGAGTGCCAGAAAAGCTCGAGGATTTTAGCCGTTATCATTTTTCTTTTTGTTTTTATATATACATTAGTTATCCTAACTTTTCTCAAACTAATCCTCAGATTCTAAGATTCTCTCTCTAGAGTTCTAAATGATGTAAATTTGAAATTTCAAAATCTCTCAAATTTTTATATAGTTTGTACATTTTTGCGCACAAAAAATTGTCGTATACTAATTATTCAGCTGATAATTGATCAGTGGCCCTGCTCAACATCAAGTTTTCATTAATCCCTAGATTCTCCAGTAGCTCCAACTCCCATACTGCCTAGAAGCGAGAAATCCATAATTAATCTGATAAAGTAGCATATCCAAGGGACTAGAGGATCATCAATAGGAAAAATTCCTCTCTCATCTCCTTTGTAGTGATTCGAACTCAAGATTTTCTATAAAAGAGAGCCTTAAGTGAGGAGTCAAAATTAGTTAGATCATTTCTACTTTTCTAGCCATTATCATGGTTTAAGTTCAGGGCGTATTGTTCCATTTACGATTTCTTTTTGTTTTTTTATTTTTATTAAAAATCTGTTCGATTGAGATTTGTAATATAAAAATTGAAAATAAAAAATATGTTTAGTTGGGATTTGTAATTAAAAAATTTTAAAAAACATGTTTTGTTTTATCATCTCATTTCTATTTTTATAATTATACTCTTATATTAATAATTTTAATTTAATACATTATATTTTTAAATTAATTAATTATCATTATAGCTAAAATTAAAATATATGCAAATTAAATATAATTAAAAAATTACACATTAATTGTATATAATCAAATTCTATAAATTAGAAAATTATATTAAGTCATTCTAATCAATAGAAGATGTTCATCATATTATAATTCTTGAAAACATAATAATATTATTATTTACAAAAAGAAACATAAACCAATTAGAAATAATATAATCACTTCACATTTGTCTAGCAATTTTATTTCGTTTCCAAGACATACCTTGAAGTTGTACTGAAGTGATATTATATTTCGCTTGAGAACCTACATCTTTTCCTGATTTGTTCTTCATTTTCAATACAGCAATCAAATAATTCATCCCTTTATTCATACATTTTAATATAATTATGTGTAACACAATAAGCAATAACGGTGTATTTTTATTTTTTCATATCCTAACTTGGCATGTTTTTAAATATAAGGAATCTTGCTTTTAGAATGTTGATAAGATTGAATTATCTTATATTTTCTAATGTATTTATATGTGATTTCAATCATATTTTTAAGATAAAATGCTTAATTTGTATTCAATTTGTGTTGACTACTAGGTTGGATATGTTGATATATTTTTTAGACCAAAAAGACAAGATTTTCTAAAGCATATTGGAGCACAATTGTTTATCAAGGAAAAAGCACAAATTAAAAAAAAAAGAAATGGTCTGTGCGCTGCGTATAACGCATGCGTACGCAGTGTTACACTACGTCTAAGCAATTGCGTTTAAGCAGTTGTGTTTTACATAGCACACATGCACAAGAGAAGGAAGGCAGAGGGTTTTAAAAGAGGCATCAATGTTTATTTGTCTTGTCATGAATAGGGTTAGCGCAGAAAAAAGGAGCAGCACACACGCAAAAGCAGAGGCATGAGGGTTTTAAAGGAGCAAAACTTATTGCTCACGTCAACTGCTACAGTGCGCAGGCAAAAATAGGGGGTAAGGGCTGGAGGAATAAATCAACAGAGGCGTGAAAAAAAAGAGAGCAAGAGCAGCACAGTGAGGGCCAGCCACCGAACCAAAAAATCTCCTACATTTTTATGTGTCTCATCGTAAACAGTAATATGACCCACTCTTGGAGTATAAAAATAGACACAGAAGGCTAGTTTTTCGACGTCGGTTCAACGAGAATATCGACGCCAAATCACGATTAAGCTATTTCTATCATTTTAAAGTTGTAATTTCTTTTCGGATTGTTGTGTTGTTGATATTGATTTTGATGGTTTTGGGATTAATGATCTTAATATATTATTTTGATCGTTTTTATTTCGGACCTATTGCTAAAACATTGATTGTAATCCGTAATAGTTACTTTTGATGTGTGAGTAGCATCTAAGGATCGTTAATCGTTAGGAACAACATAACTTAGGTTGGATAACCCGAACGTGTGAGGTTACTGCCTATATTGATCGTTTTCCAATTCGTAATGCGACTGTCAAATTGAATCTAGAGATCGTATCCTAAGTTATTCAGTGGTTAGGTTTAATTAATGATTGTATCTTGATTAAATTCAACCTAAGGGAAAACCGAGATTTGTAAAGCGTTCTATCAGTCTCAGATCAATAGTCCGAAAAGAATTGTAAAGACTTTAGAATGAAGGAATATGCTTGATTGTGTTTAAGCCGAGATTGACCCTAGAACCGGACCTTACTTATACTCAACACTTTTCTCGTTTTCGATTATTTGTTTTAACTTGTTTTTGATAGTTTACTTTTACTTTAATTTTCTAAATTATTTGAAACCCAAAAAAAAACCCCATTTACTTTCCTTTCATCAATTAATTTCATTACGAAAATTAACCGAACATTCCATGTGGATTCGATCCCGACTTACCACAACAACAAATTTTAGTGTGCAGAGTCAGGTAAGTTTTGTAATGGATCGACACAGGCTGTCAAATTTTGGCGCCGTTGCCGGGAAGTGTGGTAGCTTAATTTTCGAGTTTGATTTTAATTGGTATTTTGTGAATATATTTGTTTATAAGCCTTCTTTTTGTTACTTGTTAATTTTTTTAATTGTCCATTAGTGTTGGTGCATGGTAGTGGCCAGGTCTCCTCCTAGAGAAATTGAGTAACTTGATCCGAAGATCGAGAGAACATTGCAGAGATTACGTAGGGAAGTAAGGTCAACTTTGGTAAACGAATTGGAAGTAGAATCTGAAGACACAATGGCAAATCCGAAAACTCTAAGGGAGTTGGCTGCACCAGATTTAACTCATAGACCATTATGCATAACATTTTCGAATTTTGCTGAACATATTACCTTTGAGTTAAAATATGGATTAATTCATTTATTGCCTAACTTTCATGGCCTTTTAGGTGAGGATGCACATAAGCATCTTAAGGAACTCGATATGGTGTGTTTGAGCATGAAGCCTCACGGGGTGACAGACAAGCAGATCATGTTGAGGGCCTTCCCATTCTCGCTCAAAGATGCAGCAAAAGATTGGTTATTCGATTTACCGGCTAGAAGTGTGAACACTTAGTTGGAGATGAAGAGATTATTTTTGGAAAAATATTTTCCGGCCTCAAAGACAGCAAGTATTCGAAAGGAGATATGCGGTATTAAGCAACACAATGGGAGTCTCATTACAAATACTGGGAGCGATTTAAGAAGTTATGTGCCAGTTGCCCACATCACAACATACCAGAGCAACTTCTCATCCAATATTTTTGTGGAGGATTGCTGCCAATGGAGAGGAGTTTGGTCGATACAGCGAGAGGTGGGGGCACTTTGCGAGAAGACTCCCATTGAAGCTAGGATATTACTTGAGCGGATGGCCGCTAACACCCAATAATTCAGCACTCGAAATGATGTTCGCCGAGTAAATGAGGTAAGCACTTCATTCATTGAATATCGTTTAGACGAACTAACATCTTTTGTGAGACAGATTGCAGTTGGACAGGCACAAGTGAAAATGTGCGGGATATGTTCAAACACAAGTCATCCAACTAACAAATGCCCAGCTTTGCAAGAAGGGAGCATGGAGTACGTGAATGCTGCAGGAGGGAACTTGCCGAACCAGTACAACCCATACTCATAGACGTATAACCCAGGTTGGAGGGATCACCCCAACTTGAGTTATGGAGGGAATCGACAGCAAAATCACTTCCAGAATCGGCCACAAGGGCCACTAGGATTTCAACCAAGGCAACAAGGAGCACAGGGAGCTCCTTCTTCTAGTTCAGGTGCATCTTTAAAAGAAATTGTTAATAAGCTTGTTGCTACCAACTTGCAATTTCAACAGGATATGCAGCAGCAGTTTCAACAATTTCGACAAAAAACAAAAACAAGTCAACAAAGTATGGACTACCAAATGGGTCAAATGGTAGTAAGGCTCAATCTCTTAGAATCGCAAGGTGGAGGAAAATTTTCATCACAACCCGAGGTAAACCCAAAGAATGTCAGTGCCATAACCCTGATGGGCGGAAAGGAGATTGAAAATCTCACAAGAACCCCAACAAAGATTGCTACCAAGGAAGAGATTAAGAAGGAATTAGAAAAGGAAGAAAATTCATCATCAAGTACGAAGGTAAATGTCGAAATTCCCAATATTACTAAAACTAACCCTCCACCTTTTCCGAGCAGATTAACGAGGCCAAACAAGGAGGACAAGGATAAAAAGATATTGGAGATTTTCCAAAAGGTAGAAGTCAACATACCTTTGCTCGAAGCAATCAAGCAAGTGCCAAGATATGCCAAATTCCTCAAAGAACTACGTACATATAAGAGGAAATTGAGGGGTGATGAGAAAGTGATGATGGGTGAGAATGTGTCGGCAATATTCAGAAAGAAGATACCTCCAAAATGCTAGGATCCAAGTATGTTCACCATTCCTTGCAAAATTGGTAATACTGTGATCAATAGAGCAATGTTAGATTTAGGTGCTTCTATCAATGTGATGCCTCATTCGATTTATGCTTCTTTGAACTTGGGCTCTTTGAAAAAAACGAGTATAATCATCCAATTGGCTGTCGCACTAATGCTTATCCTGATGGTGTGGTTGAGGATGTTTTGGTGCAAGTGAATGAGTTAGTGTTTCCTGCAGATTTTTATGTTGTGGATATCTGATACCTATCTTGTTAGGGAGACCATTTCCTAATATAGCTCAAACTAAGATAGATGTTCGTAAAGGCATCCTAACAATGGAATTTGATGGGGAAGTAATTCATTTCAACATTTTTGATGCCATGAAACATCCTTCTAATGATCATTGTGTTTTTTCTGTTAATGTGATCGATTTTTTGGTGCAAGAAATGTTTAAATTAAGTTATAGGGATCATTTGGAAATAACTTTAAATGAGGATATGGAAGTAGAAGCCAACACTGATGTTAAGATGGGAGAGGAGCTTGTGGAAATGACAGCCACCTTGGACTTATTAGAAAGCTCTTCAAAAAGGTATGATTTGGCTTCTATTCAACTACCTGAAGCTTACTAGAAGTTGTTACCTTCTGATGTGCAGGCCCCAGAATTAGAATTGAAGCCACTCCCTTATATCTGAAGTATGCCTATTTGGGAGATAAATAGACTCTCCCAGTTATCATTTTGGCGAAGTTGACTTCAACTCAAGAGGAGAGGCCGGTTCTAATGTTGAGGGAGCATGAGAAGACCATCGGGTGGACCATCTCAGATATCCAAGGGATAATCCCTTCCATATGCAAGCACTGCATTTTGTTGGAGGATGATGCAAAATCTACAAGACAAGCTCAGCGTAGGCTGAATCCTCCAATGACGGAAGTTATTAAGAAGGAGGTACTGAAGCTTCTCGATGCTGGGGTTATCTACCCGATTTCTGACAGTAAGTGGGTAAGTCCTGTCTAGGTGGTTCCAAAGAAGTCTGGAATGTAACATCCCACCTCCTATAGGAAAGGGTATTTTGGTAATTGGGACGGGTTCGGGATATTAAATTATATCTCGGC
>JANIJH010000001.1:29593370-29609051 GCA_024520975.1 Erythroxylum areolatum | reverse complement strand
AAAATTTTAATTTAACAATAAAATTATTTTAAAGTTTTTACACTATTATATAAATAGACATAATATATAATAATTATCGTCTAATGTAGGGTTAGAATTGTGGGCAATGTTGAAATTGTGAGTTAAAAAAGAAGAGAATATTTTGGGGTTTAATTCACGTGGTTTAGAACGTGAATTGAATTTATTAACAGAGTGAGTTTTAAACCCACGGAAGGATTCAATTCATCCGCTTTTTTGAGTTCCAAACAGGAGATTGAATTCAATTCACTCTTATACCAAATCCTCGTATCGTTCTGTTGGGGTTTGGGAGAGATGGGATTGGCGAATTTTATAGCGACGGTGGCCGGAGTTGGTGCCGTCATTCTTCTATTGAGGAGCGATGTGAAGCAATCAGCTTCCATTTTTAGGCGCAACATTAGGACTATTCGCTGTTGGCTCGAAGAAGAATCTGTTGCTTCCTCCAAGTATTAGTTCAAATCCCCTCGAAAGAAGTCTTTCGTTACTTTTGCCACCAATTTTAGGGCCTTCCTCTAATTGCCTGTTTTCTTTAGAGTTCTTTTAATATCATCATTTTGTCTAGGTTTACTGAGAGGAAGATGATCATGTTCCTATAATTGCTTATGTCTTTGTGAATCTTTGTATACTATTGGAACAAAAGAAGGCCCGAGTTCTGATGCTTACATCTGGTCTATGGACTACAGTTGTATGGTTTCTCAAGACCAATTTTGTAGAAGGCTAAAATATGAATGTATGCTTGACCAGAATAATGAATCTTATTGAACCAAATGAAATTTATAAGCTCTTACTCTATTGATGGTTTCTACTACTGTTGTGAATGCTTTTGACTTATTTAACTGTTATTAAGTTGCAGCTTTATGGACGATATGTAATGTGCTTGTTTCAGGGCTGCAGATAAGGCGTCAATGAAGGAACTTGAATCAAAAGCAAAGGACATCACCAAGGAGGACAAGCACTAGTTGTATATAGCAATGTCATGTAGTTGTTTGAGTGAGTTCCAAGTCTTCCCTTGTAGTTGATGAATATCATACCCTTTTTTCTTGAAATCAAGTCTTGATTCATTTCTTAATTACTTAGAATTTTACGTAGTTGCTTAATATGTATCAACAAGAATGGAAGTTAGTGATGATGCAATTTTGATCCATGATTTCCAGACTTTTTTGGTCATTTTACTGGTCTTTCCCCTGCAAAATTCTTTTATCACTGCTTCTATTATCCATCCTGTATGAAATGAAAGACAACAAATTACTGCCACTTAATTCTTTAACCATCCTGGTTCAATCGAAAGACAAAACATTATGTTGATATAGCTCACACGAAACATTATCCCTCCGAAGTGTAAAAGTTTTATAAAAGAAAGTTCTTAAGCTAACTAATATTGCACGACGGATTAAATGCCTGAGTCTCCCTCGCATGATGTATAATTTTAGCATTAGTTTGAAAACAGAAAGGCGGGCAGAGAGCACGGTGGTCGGTAGTTTCAGAATACCCCATTGATTTTGTGTCATTCGTAAACTTTGATGACCTTATCAACCAAAAACCATACCGCATTAAAGCATACCATTCCTGAATTATTAATATATGCGATGATATCACCACTATGGCTACCTAATAATTGATAGGAAGAAGTAAAGACTTCCAGCAACTATTTTTGAGCTTTCGAGTCACAGTTTTAGGGTTGTTTGTGCTGAATAACACAGAGCTCTCACTCGACATTTTCATCATCTAGTGAAAATAGAACTTCTCTATGTTCTTGATCGAACCCCTCATATCCAGGCCCAACGAGGTCTCTATTGGAATTTGGAAGCCCTCCACCTGACACCAAATCATGTTCTGGAAATCTGCATCCGATTAGTTCATAGTTGGAATCGGATTGCTACTTCTTTCTTTCCTACTTTTGCTGCATCTTTCATTTTTAAAGGCTTAACTTCGGTCGAGAATCTTGACCTGGACACTGAAGAAGTCTTCTTGTTGATGCCGTGATTGTTGTTTTGTCGTCTTCTCTCCAATGTCGTTGGAGCTGCTGGACTAGAGTTGAACATCATTCTTCTTCCGCAGTTCACTTTAAAATCCTTTCTCTCGGCGCAGGATTTTGATCCGACATGCTTGGAAGAGGGCCCTGGGGGAATTGTAAGCTCAATTGTGTCTCTACGAGGAGACATGGGAAAAAGTTCCCCAGAATCTTTGGAGTTCCAACAGGTTTTCTGTTCGGAAGGCCAGAAAAGAGGTTCATCATTGTCGGAACCTTCAAAATATGCAGGTCCTATTGAAGCAAGCTTCACAAGTGTTTCATGTGGTGGGTATTCATCTGTCACTTCAGAGAAGCGACTTGAAGTTTGAAAACTAGACGGCGATACATATGAAAGCCAGCTTTCTTTGCTGGAACCAAACTTGAAGTACCCCAAGTTCAGGTCTTTATCCGAATTCCCTTTGGATCCTTCACCTTCTAGAGTCACTAGAGAGACTAAAATACTTCTTTCCATATCTGATATCTCTGAAGAAGACGAACAGTCAAAGGAGGGATTATCATGTATCAAAGAGTTTTCAGAAACTATCTCCTCGGAGGATTGCTCACGTGAAGAGCTAAAGCTCTTAGAACTTATAGCAGAGGAATCTGCTGAAGTTCTCTCAAGGGCAAAAGATGCCTCCTCTCCAGGATAGCATCTTGACTTGTCCTGGGAGAGACTACTTGCTTTATCTAAGTGAAGATAAGAATCTGCCAGTGTTGATAACCAGGAAATCAACCATTTGTCAACAGAGAGATGCAATGAAGTAGACAAGCCATGCTCTTGAAAGAATGTTGAAGTAGAGGAACAATCTGAAGACAACCACAGAAAGGCTTTCCCATCCGTGCTTGTTCCCTCACTAATCTGGCTGTGAACATCAGCGTCTTCTTCCTCTATTAACAGGGGATAAATGGAAGCATCCGTCTTACTGTTTCTGTCCACATGACCCATCTTCTTAACGTGTGAAGGAATGAGCTTTCTTCCTGAGAAAGTGGCTGATATTGATGCAGTAAGCTCAGGCTTCTCTTCTCAGAAATAATCTTCTATCAGGTTTTAGGACATTTAAGGTTTGCAGACACTTTAGTTATATCAGTTATGGAGCTTCAAGTCCTTGTTTTCATCAACGACACTGTTACATCAGAAAGCAAACTAGCAACATTTGACAGAAAACAAACATATTAGAATAGAATAAACTCCTTAAGACTACCAAGGATAGCTGAGTGTTGCTTGTCAGGACCGGAACCAGGAAACTTCCAGACGGGGATGATCAATGTAAGTCACGTAAGACCGAAATGCGCAGACGAAGAAAATGTCAAAAAATTGGTATAGCCTGACAAATAAGAAAATAGATGGCACAATCATACCTATCAAGAGAACCAAGTGGACAAATCGAGTGATGAAATTACGCAGATAAATACCAACGTTGGAGAAGGGTTTTCTAGAATTCAATTTTGGTACTCAAAAGACTATCAAGAGCAGAAGACCAAATGCCATTACGTGTTCGGAACTCGCTTGTTCTAGAATATTAACTCGTCAACGTAAAATAATGCCTTTTAAGATTAGAGGGGGGGTATGCAGAAGAAGTCCTATGACAAGAGATGATGAATATATATTTCTCTAAGACATCTCATTGATTAGAAATGGTTTAAAGTAGTGATTAAAACGAAATAGCAATAAATATCAAGTAATTTAATAAAATTCTATGCTTCAGGGTTTCTAATATTTTATAGGTCATGAGAAAGATTAAAAAAAAAAGACTCCTATTTTGTCTCTTTTATTCTTCATGAATATTAAGAGAAAGTCTCCGTAAAGAATAAAATGAGATAAAATCAGAACAAGTCAAGAGTAAGCCTTAAGTAGGTGTCTTTCGGCCCTTGCCCAAGATCGAGCCTGCTATACTTTGTAATAGAAAGTAAGGTTTCAAATTTAAGGGAGAGGTTGGTTAGCATTGGGGAATGATAATAAGAATGAGAATAAATATTATCAATGTAATTATGATGGTTGGTTAAGAGGAAGGAATAATTACCATTACTATTGATAGTGGTTAGTTTGTAAAAAATATTTTAATGAATTAATTACAAAATGAATTATATTTTAATTAATGAATGAATTATATTTTAATTAATTATATTGCAATTAATTAATTAATAATAATATTTTAATTAATTATTATTTTAATTAATGAATAGTTATATTTTAATTAATAATAATATTTTAATTAATTATATTGTAATTAATTAATTAATTACAATATTTTAATTAATTATAGTGTAATTAATTATTTAATTGATTTCATCGTAAATTTGATTATTGAAATTAAAACTTTACTTATGAAGTTATTTGGCTCATAATTATACCTTTTATCTATCCTCTATATATAAAAAATTAAAAATATAACAATCACTCTCATTCCTTTGGATTATGAAAGGAAGGGAGGATTGCTCAAAACTAAGGAATGAAACTCTTAAATCTTCAATGATAAGTTTATACCAAACATCAATTTTATTCTATTTCCATACTTCTTTTTCCGTACCCCCAAACAAGCACATCCTAAGATAAATTCAAAAGTCCTTAATTTTTTATTAGGATTTTACTCAAGGGAAGATAGCAACTTAAATAATAAATTTGTTTATGATTACAAATTGATAGGAAAGTTTATAAATGTTTGATGTATAAACGTGCTTTTTAGAAATAGAGATATGATTATTAATGAAATGAAAAAGGGTAAATCTAATTATTTTGAATTTTTTTTGGTTGAAATTGGTTGTATGCAACTCATTCCAAAGCTTTCCACCACATCATGAGGAAGATCCTAGCTACCAACAACAATTAACCGTCCTAAGAACATGGAGAGACGATGTCATAATCGATTCGTTATAAGCCGTTGAAGCTGACAAAGCCCTCCTTAACCATCCTCTGTTGTTGGGTTGTTTCCTCATATTTTTCTTTGTTCTGTAGGCTCCCCAGTCTCTCTCTCTCGCTATCGCTCTCTTCCTCTTTCTTGCTTTGCATGGGAGCTTCATAAGCCAATAACCCCATAACCTTACCAACAAGAAGATTCTGTGCAAAAAAGGAGGAAGAGAGGAAACCCTTTTACATTTATTCCATGGGAGGCTGTTTTTCTTCACATGCAAATGTTGACAGAATTACATCCAAGAGATTGAATCACGAGTGCAGTAGACCCAATCCCTACCCGTATCACCATGAGACTAAACGTAAATATAGCCGTCCTGTTTCTGTTCTTAACGAGCCCACAGGCAGCAACATCTTTGAAAAGTACAATTTTGGGAAAGAATTAGGTAGAGGTGAGTTTGGGGTCACGTATCAGTGTTTCGATATTCAAAGTGGTGAGACATATGCATGCAAAACCATATCTAAAGCTAAACTCAAGACAGAAATAGATGTGGAGGATGTAAGGAGAGAAGTTGCGATCATGAGCCATTTGCCTGAGCATCCTAACATTGTCACATTCAAGGAGGCATATGAGGATAAAGAGGCTGTGTATCTTATCATGGAACTTTGTGAGGGTGGGGAGCTTTTTGATAGGATTGTCGCAAAAGGTCATTACACAGAGAGAGCAGCTGCCTTGGTTATCAAGACCATTTTGGAGATTGTCAAGGCATGTTGGCTATTTGTGTTCTTAATTGGATACCCATGAAAGTTAGTGTTATTAATCTTATTTTTTAACAATTGTTGCAGGTGTGCCATGAACATGGGGTCATACACCGAGACCTAAAACCAGAGAATTTCTTATTTGCAGATGGAACTGAAAACTCCCAACTTAAGTCAATTGATTTTGGTCTTTCAATATTTTTTGAACCAGGTACATGTTTTGCAATTTTTAACCTCTCTACTAGTTTTTAATGTGCATGTCTCAGGCATTAATTCTCTCTGGAAATTTGATGGCAGGTCAGCGTTTCAGGGAAATTGTTGGTAGTCCATATTACATGGCTCCGGAAGTCCTGAGGCGAAATTATGGACCTGAAATTGATGTGTGGAGCACAGGTGTCATCCTCTACATCTTGCTCTGCGGGGTTCCTCCCTTTTGGGCAGGTAAATACAAATACTCTTTCTGATGCGGAAAACCAAACGTGCGGTCGTGAATTTGTGTAAAAGAAGGATCTGCAAATTGCCCTTTTTCCCTTGGACTACTGCTAATTACCAATGTGAAATTCTGGACTTGGATTCTGCAGAAACTGAGGAAGGAATTGCCCGTGCAATTGTTCGTGGTCAGATTGATTTCGAGAGGGATCCATGGCCTAAAGTTTCTGAAGAAGCCAAAGGCCTTGTAAGGAGTATGCTTGATCAAAATCCTTACAGCAGATTGACAGTTCAAGAAGTACTCGGTAATTTGCTGCGTCTCCTAATGCTTTTGTTCCATTCGATAGCATGTCTGCAACCATGCATGACATGTAGAGAGTTAAAATTTTAGTACTAAACTTAGTATGCATCCCATGTGAAGGACACCCTTGGATACAAAACGCAGACAGTGCCCCTAATGTGTCACTTGGAGAGAATGTCCGAACAAGGATCAAGCAATTCTCCCTGATGAATAAGTTCAAGAAGAGAGTTCTCAGAGTGAGTTCAATGTTTGTTTCTAGTTCTGTTCTGCAGATTTCAATGTAGTCTCTTAACAAACCTTTTAAGAGTTGAGTTTGAGTTTTCAATGTTTTGTAGGTTGTAGCTGACAACTTGTCAGACGAGCAAATGTGTCAGATCAAACAGATGTTCAATGAATTGGATACTGACGACAACGGAGGTCTGTCATTTGAAGAACTGAAAGATGGCCTCCACAAATTTGGACATTCTATTCCTGACCCTGAGGTCCAAATGTTAATGGATGCGGTGAGTCTGTTAGATCACGAGACTGACTTACTATCAGCTCAGCTATATTAATATATTATGCTACGTAAGAGTTGTCCATTTCTCCTACTTACATTGTACAAAACTTGCATTTTGTCTGGTAAAGGCGGACACTGATGGAAATGGAACACTGAGCTGTGAGGAATTTGTGACAATGATCATTCACCTGATAAGAATAGCCAACGACGAACATCTATCTCGAGCTTTCAACTTCTTCGACAAGAACAGAAGTGGATACATTGAGTTCGAAGAGTTGAAAGCAACCTTGATAGATGACTTCAACCCCGGTCCCAACAACGAGCAGGTTATCAGAGACATCATATTTGATGTTGATCTTGACAAGGTAAGCCCATCATCAAACAGATTTAGCATCAAATACTTGATAAATACTTTGTCATGTGTTTTGTTGTTTTGTAGGATGGTCGAATCAGCTACGATGAGTTCAAGATGATGATGAAATCAGGTATGGACTGGAAAATGGCTTCCAGACAATACTCGAGAGCAATGCTAAATGCACTGAGCATCAGATTTGCCAAAGACAAATCAATACAAAGTCTATCAGGGCAGTTGATGAACTTATCTGGGCAGCTGAGACAAGACTTGTCAGGGCCTATGAGAATACAAAATCAGTCGGGTCCTATCAGGAAATAAAAAGCTTTGCTCCCAAAACACAGGAACTAAACTTGCACTTTCAGATATGTTTAGACTGCTCAAAGAACAAGAGAAAACGCTAATTGTAGTAATTGCATCTCACGTTTTCCTTGTTCTGTGTTTTTTTCGTGCTTCAATGTTAATAGTGTGTTGAAACGGTTAAAAGGGAAAAATCATTGTTTTCTTTTCGAATCAACCGCAAGAGAAACATTAACAATAATGAAGTGACGCAGTTGTACAGGTCATAGGTTATAAATTTTGAGGCACCGCGTGCTCTCTGCTCTGGTATGCAAACACACGATAACACAAAATAAAACCACCCAAGTTGTGCACTCGATCATAGGATCACGGTGATGGGATGGGACAAGTGTTGTTGCAGAGAGTTCCAAAAGCAACATGATATTAAGGGATGTTTGGTTCACAGAAAATAACGAGAATGAAATAAAGATAGGAATGAATATAGTAAGGAATGACAATAGATATAATTATTATAATTATGATAGTTGGTTAAGATGAAGGAATGATTATTATTACCTTTGATGGTGACTAATTTATTAAAAATTTTAAGAAATAAAAATTTGTTAAAAATTTATTTTATATCAAATTTTAAATATTTTTAATTAATTATATTTTATGCACCTTATTTATAATGACAGAATGTTTAAAATTAAGTATATTGCGGTATTTCATTTCCAATAGCTCTTAAAAAAAATACTCATATATTTTCTTGCATCAACATATCATTAGTTACATAATATCCTCAAAATATAGTTTAATAATCGAAAATATTGTACAATTCATCAACATAATCATAATACCTACCATTCCACAGCTATAGTAAAATCAAGTAACATAGTTTAATACAATTTACATTTATCTGATAATGCAAATGATGTAAAATATCTGTCATATACACAATATCTTAACCAAAAGCCTTCAATTGATGCAAAATAACTAGGTTAACACTGCGATGATCATATAGATTAATCTGCAATTGCAAACAAAGAAGAAATCAAGAATGAATTTCACTCCACATAGTAATCTTCCATTTCACAAAATCTGAAGAAGCCTAAGCAATGGATGTAGAAATGATAGTATTGACATATGAACCATAAAACAAAAATTATATTGCTAAAAGATTACATTGACAATAGAACATGCTCAAAAGAAAAGGGAAAAGTAAGGGCATGAATAAAAATAGTTTTGAGAAAAAAGTTGAATATCATCATAAACCCCTCAAGTAAAGAATACATATTCAATAATGATTCCCATTCCTCTGGTAATGCTGAAAATGAGGGAATGAAAATGTTACCTCTTTAATTATAGGATGATACCAAACATGAGTTTTCATTCTATACCCATACATTTTTTCCCATTACCCTCAAACAAGCACACCTTAAGTTCTGCAGAGAGTATGTCTCTAAGTCACATTTATTGTTCTGCTATTTCCTTTACATATCATCAGCATGGCTGGCAAGTATAAGAGCGTCATGTGTCAAGTCTGTTAGGTTGTTGAGCCTTAGGGAACGTCATTGTCGAGTCTGTTAGTTTGTGCCTTAGGGGACAATATATATCTCAGGTAGGGATTATTAGGAGGTATCTTAGTTTAGGGGTCTTCTTCTCTATAAGAGGGGATATATCCTTAAAACAACAATCAGAATTTCCTGGGTTTATCTATTTCTACACTATGTTTTTCCACTGTCACATTTTGGTATCAGAGACGTTGCGATGGTGACTACATCAGAGCTTCAAACCAAACTCAACTCTATGGAGAAGGAGATTATTGAAAGGTTAGATGAGAGAGATAAGAAGCTGGAGAAATTATCGACTGAAATAAATGTTAAGTTTCAGGAGTTGTTGAAAGCTGTCAACCAAGGAAAAGGAGTTGAAGAAGAAGGAGAAAGTAACAACCAGAGAGAGGGATGGAATTCTGAACAAACTTGGGGAGTTGGAATAGAAAATTAATTCACGAAGGTGATGTTCCCTAGCGTCGACGGTACAGACTTCATGATTTAAAGAAAGAAGGTAGAGCAATCCTTCGCGCTTGAGGAGGTCCAAAAGGAGAAAAAGGTGAAACTCATTTTGCTACATTTAGAGGGGAAAGCATTTTTCTAGCAACAACAATACCTCAAAAATTGAGGTAATGTACCCCTTACCTGGCTGGAGTTAGTCATCGATCTGCGCTGTAGATTTGATGAGTCTCTATTTGATGACCCTATTGTTGAACTAATGCACTTAAAGCAACTCGATAGTGTCGAAGAATACATGAAATTTTTTTATGAATTAAGTACAAGAGTTAACTTAGATAGCTATGTAGCACTGAGTTTTTTTTGGGCGGATTGAAGGGACATCTGGAAAAAGCAGTACGAATACACAAATCAAAAATAGTCAATGAAGCTATAATACTCGCTAGATTGCAAGAAGGTATTCTCACGGTATTACAAGGAACCTACCTACCCACCAATAGCCACAACCAATCCAAGTATTTTCTAGACACTAAATACTCCTTAAATCATAACCACTACCACAGGCTAAACACTTTTCTCCCAAGTTAAAACATATTCAATCAAAAAAAAATTACCATACAAAAATCTCGCATTAGAATCAACAATCTGCCTATTTTAACTTTTATTCTAACCCATCGAACCCAACATTACACTCAGCGTCACACTCAAATTCTACTAACCCAAATATAAATTCTTCCACAAACAAATCAATATACATACCCCCACACAAACAACAAAACAGAAACACAAGGATTGTAGACCAGAATATCGTAGCTGAAAGAAGGTCAAAGGGGCTTTGTATCTCATGTGGGGACAAATACACCTACAACCACAAATGTAAAATTGCTAAATTGTTTGCCTTCATTGTATAGGAGGGTGTAAAGGAGGAAGATACAAAAGGAATTGCAAAAGCTAGAACTGAAAATCAAAACTACAAGTTCGTAGAAGTAGATTGTGAGGAGAATAGAGGAGACATTCACGTCTCATTAAATGCTATATAAGGAGAAGTTGGTAATTACACAATGAGGGTGAAGCATTTTATCAAGAGATAGCCAGTGTACTTCTTTATAGATATAGGTAGTGCGCATAATTTTTTGAGTGCTAAGTTGGTAAAAATGTTGGGTCTAAAAAGTCAAGTGGCTCAAAGATGAAGAATCATGGTGGCTAATGAGGAGACCGTAGATGTCACCTCTTGCTGTGAAAATCTAAAGTGGACGTATGGAAATGTTGAATTTCACACGAATTTTCTCATACTTCCGTTCACTAATCACTGCACCATACATGGTATGCACTGGTTGAGACTATTGGGACCGATAGAGTGAGACTGTGAAAAGCTTTCTTTGAAGGTCATACACATGGGAAAGAAAGTACATTTCCAGGGAATAGGGGTGAAGTGGAGATGTTAGGGGCACAAGATTGGTCCTATAACACTATTATGAAGTCTTTTGCTCTGCAGCTAGAGGACAAAACACGAGATGACAAAAAGATGGATCAGAACTCATTAACCAAAGAACAACACGATCAACTCGAGAAGTTACTCGAAGAGTTCATAGCAGTTTTCCAGGAGCTACATAGACTACCTCCCTCTAGGCCACAAGATTATAAAATTTCGATATTGGAAGGATCCTCACTCGTTAATTGTAGGACCTAAAAATACCCTTACATGCATGAAGGAGTCATTGGAAAAGTGGTAGATGAACTATTGCAAGCTGGATTAATCCGAGAAAGCACTAGTCCCTTTGCAGCTCCTACTGTGCTAATCAAGAAGAAAAATGACACGTGGAGGTTCTGTGTAGATTACTGCAAACTTAATGCAATTACCATATGTCGAATTAATGGTACTCAGAAGCTTAAAAGAAGATTATGTGAGAAAATAGAGTATCTTTATTTCTTGTCTATTAAAAGCTGACCCTACCTTTACTTATACAATGCAGGAAGGATAATAAAGCAAAAACAAAGACGCTCCTAGAATATCTATAGCTAGCATTTCTAACGGAAGCACAAGTGAGAATCATCCATTTTTAGTTTTCTCATCCATGTCGTACACGTGTCCATATTTTTAACACTCCCTCCTCAAAACAAAGCCGATTCTTTTGTTGTTGTTTGGCTTTGAACCAGTTTTTTCTTATCCTTTAACTCAAACTGGTTTTGTCTTGTCTCTTCAAAGTCTGTCTTGAGCAGAGAGTCCAGTCCCATTGCTTTTGTTTATGTCTCCTTGAAATCAACTTCTTCTTTTCTTTTCTCGTAGCACCTTTTCCTCTTTCACAATTTATGGATTCATCTTGTAAGTGCTTCATTCGGAACATCAAACAGTGGTGTGCAGATGAGCCGAGAGGCTTTGTCAACAAATCTGCTAGTTGCTCTCGAGAAGAGACATGCTTAAGTCAAATAAAGCCTTTCAGTACCCGATTCCTTATGACATGGTAGTCGATCTCAAGATGTTTTATCCATTCGTGAAAAACCGGGTTTGCAGCAATGTGATCCGCTGCTTTGTTGCCACAACTCAACGGGATGGGAAGTTGGAAATCGACTTAAAGGTTCTTAAGCAGGTACGATACCTATTGTAACTTTGATGTTGTGGACATACTTCGGTACTCCGCCTTTGCTGATGACTTACTTACTATTTTTGCTTCTTCATTTTCCAGGAAACCAAGGCTGAGCCGAGGAAGACGTAGAAACTAGTGAGAGATCATCGATTCATTGGGCAGGAGGCCTAATCAGCATTGCAAAATGCATGGATTTGGAGGCTCCTCCTTCTTGGGAATGTGGAGGGTGTTTCACTAAGTGTAATACTGCATTCAAATATGTAGTCCGAGGGTGATGCATAAATTGGCTAAGGTGTTGTGTAGAGTAAGACAAGTTAGGTCTAGTGAAGTTTAGATAGAGCAGCCTACTTATTAGCTTTCTGTACTGTTTAGGGTCGGCTAAAATTGTGCCATTCTCTATGTCTAACTTCAGGCCAGTGGGAAGTGGAAAGTTCTTGCCCTTTGATTCAAGCATACTGGTGTCTCTCAATATGTCTTGTATATATTTGTGCTGATTAATGTAGATACCTTCATTTGATCTAGCAATTTTGACCCCTGAGAAATATCGAGCCTGCCCTACATCCTTTATGGTGAAAGTTCTGTGTCAGGCTTCTTTTACATCCTAAATACCTACATCACTTTTGCCTTTTATTAGTAGATCGTCTACATACACAGTTAGGGCTATAAAGTCATCTCCTGTCCCTTTTGTAAATAAGCAATGGTTTGCCTCAGATTTGTTGAAATCGATTGAATGTAGCTTAGCACATAATTCCTTGTTCCATTATCTTCCAACCTGTTTTAACCCATAAAGACTCTTTTTTAATTGGCAGACCTAATGTTTACCAGCTTTGTCATAGCCCACGGGAGCTTTTAGGTATAACTCCTCATCTACATTTCCATGCAAATAAGCGTTGTTAATGTCAAGTTGATAGATAGGCCAATCTTTGGCTGCTGCAATAACAAGCAAAACTCTGATAGTAACCATCTTTGCCACAGGGGAAAAATTATTGTGATAATCAATCCTGAATTCTTGATTGTATCCCTTTGCCATCAATCTCGCTTCATACTTGTCCACAGTGCCATTAGGGTTATATTTAACCTTATAGACCCACTTGGTGTCAATAGTTCTTCTTCCTTCTAGTAATGAAGTTAGAACCTAAGTATTGTTTTCTTATAGGGCAGCAAGTTCAGTATCCATCGCAGCCTTCCATTTTTCATCATTTCTGGCTTCATTGTATGATTTGGGTTCTTGGATAACAGACACGTTTGCAAAAAAACTGATATAATTGTCATTAAATGCAGGTATTGGAGCCATGAAGGGAGGTGTGATTTCTGCGGAATGTGGAGGAGTGATAGGAGGAAAAATTACCGCAAGTTAAGAGATCTAATTCATGCTAGAGGGATAAGTATCTGCAGAACTTGTAGTAGCAAGAGCAATGAAGTTGTTCATCTAGAGGGGCCTGGTTCTTATATTGGTACTCCGCCAAGGTTCAGAAGGAGATATATTAGGCTCAGGTATGACTTCTGTGCTGCTAGTGTTTGGTTAGTTAGGTTTTATGTTTGTAGGTGCTGATTGTGGTAATGGTAAAGGTAGCTCATTAGTGCTTTGTGGGGTAAGATTAGTCTGATATGGGTATACGTTTTCATGAAATTGGACATCTCTTGATATGATTGTTCGCTTGTTTATAAGATTATAGATTTTGTAGGCTTTGGTTCCAGGCTCATATCTAAGAAAAACACATTTAAAAGCACGTGATCCGAATTTCTCTTTTTGTGGGAGGGTGTTTGTGGCAAAACACAAACATCCAAAGGTTTTCATATTTGAGCATTTAGGTGGTCTGTTGTATAGGATCTTAAAAGGGGGTTTTCCATTTCAGGATAGAATTAGGTAAGATGTTTATAATGTGTGTGGCCATAAAAATAGATCCCCCCCTCCACCACCTAAATGCTCAAATATTAAAACCTTTGGATGTTTGTGTTTTGCCACAAACACCCTCCCACAATGTGTGTGGCCATAAAAATAGATCCCCCCTCCACCCCCCAAAACATCTTTGACATGTTAGACTGAAACATGAGGGCTCAGGCAACCTTAAGGATAGCTTGTTTACGCTCTACAACCTCCATTTTGTTGTGGAGTGTAGGCACAAGTTCTTTGGTGAATGACGGAATTTTCTTGGAAAAAATTTCTGCATGATATGTTAACAAATTTGATCTCATTATTTATGCGAATTTGTTTGAATGTTTTATGAAACTAAGATTGTATGAGGGCATGGAAATGTTTAATAACAGTGTTAACTCCAAATTTGTTTGTGAGAAAAAAGATCCAAGTAATTTTGAAAAAATCATCGACAATGGTCAAGAAATAAGAGGCTCTAGAATTAGAATGAATAGAGTAAGGACCCCATAAATCAACATGTATTAAGTCAAAGGGTTTTAATGTGGTAATATTGCTTTTAGAAAAAGGCAAGCGATGTTGCTTTGCCATAGGGCAGATCTCAGATACATGTGTTTTTGTGGTGGCTATATGTTTCAAACTATAAATATGGGATAGCTTTTTCATCGAGGCATTCCTGAGCCTTCTATGTCATAAATCGGGATTATTTTCTTAGGTATAGCTTGCACATATTGTTTCTGTTTGGTCTCATGGTCTAATATGTACAAGCTCCCCTTATTGAACCTCTTACTATCACCTTGCTAGTTGTCAAGTCTTGCAGAAGCCAATAGTTTGGAAAAAAGGACACACAAGCATTTGATAGTTGAGCTAGTTTCTTAATAGAAATTAGATTGCAGGTAAATATAGGGATATATATAACACATCATGTAAGAGTAAATTTTCTATAATTTGAGCATTGCCGGCATGAGTTGAGATTTTCACACTACCATCAGGTAAAGACATAGGCATGTTAGTTTTTAACTTGGTTAAATAGCTAAGTACTCTTGCATTATGACAAATGTGTGAAGTTGCTCCTGTGTCTAATATTTAGATTCCTTCACCATTAAATGAATGCAGATTATTAGATGTAAAAAGCCTTACCAGAAGGGCCAGCAAAACCCACGCACCTGGTGGATTGCAACGGAGTGCTCCCTTGGCTCCTTAAGTATTTGCCCACATTCGCTTGAATGATGTTGGTAAGTTTATTACTTCATTCTGTTTGTTTTGCTAGCTCTTTGCTGTTTTCCACAGAACAATCCCCAGTGACTAAATTGACTTTTGCTTGTTTTCTTTTTACCTTTAGTTCAGTGAACCACTTTGGGTAGCCATAGAGTTTAAAATAGGTATTGCATGTGTGACCATTGCTAATACAAATGGCGTTCAAGATGCTACAAGAAGCAATCTACGTGATTTAGACTGAATTCCAAATATGGAAAGTTTTCAGGTTCTAAATAAGGAAACTTCACCAAATTTGGAATATAGAGCTAAAGTGCATGGAGATGCCATGGAAAATCATATTGAGGCTGTTCAAGAAAAATAAGATCATTCAAGTGCCAACGTGGAAGGTTTCCCCAATATGGAAAGTTTTGTCGGTCCGGTCACAAGGTCCCGAGCAAAGCGTCTAAAGGAGCAACTCCAAATTTATGTGCAAAACCATGTTGAAAGTGGGCTGTCCAAAT
>JANIJH010000001.1:29552946-29584799 GCA_024520975.1 Erythroxylum areolatum | reverse complement strand
GGGACAATATATATATTGGGTAAGGATCATTGAGAGGTATCTTCAAGGTATTCTTCTCTATAAAAAGGGATATATATCAAAATTTCCTGGATTTATCCATTCCTACACTCTCTGTTTTCCATGTCACAAGTGTTGTATTCTGAAATGCACCCGGAATCCATAATTATGATCCATGAGCGTCACCTCTAGGGAGTTAGCTTTCATAAAAATAATAAAAAAGCGTCAATCATGTACAAAAAAAATAAAAGAGATGAAGCAATAACAACAACAAGGGATTAATAATACAATGGTTTAGATGTTATGGAATAATGATTAAAGATGCCATTGACTCATAAACACATAGATATGAACAAGAAGACCTCCTAAACAAACCTAAAGTGTCCTTATCTTCATAATAAAGACCATTGACGTCCAAAGAGACAAAAAGCGTCAGATTCCCAACTAACAACCTAACGCGACATCGCCCCTCTTTGTGTGTCACTCTCCATCATAACCGGACGATTCCATTTGTCTGTAGGCTCTGTACTGTGCTTGACCCTCCCATCCTTTGTCCCCTGTCGGAGGACCCAACCAAGTTTTTACGATTAGGTTGTTCAAATCCCATTGCTGCCTTTTTACGTTACCCATACCTAACTAACGCTTCCTTCAAATAATAAGACAATTTGTATTTATCTTGAAATTCCCCACTCTTATTCCTCGGTTTTAGGGAGGATTCGGAATTCTTCCAGTCAATCGGTGGTCAAACGAGTGAGAGAGAGGTGTACGACTGTGCGAGTGAGTTGGATTCGTTGAGATTACAGAATTTGGTAGTGAAGTGATTGATTGAGAATAGAGTTAGCGTGAAGAAGAAAAGATGACGATCGAGTCGTTACCTGGAAGTTCAGGGTATTTGGATGTGTTCCCGAAGAGAAGAATGTCGTATTTCAGTAATCCCTATATCGTTGGATTGACCGTGATTGCTGGTATAGGTGGTCTCCTTTTCGGTTACGATACAGGTTCTCCATTTTTCTTCTAATTTTCATTTCTTCCTTTTCTTTTGTAGTGACGTAATTACTGTTTCGAACTTACCCCTTTGATGGGTTGATTACTTTGCTCAGCATCTAAAGTTAACTTCTTCTTCTTTTTTTTGGGATAAATTGTTAGTTGTTGTTACTGTTCTGCGTGGTGATTTTGTGAGTGGATTGGTATTGATTTTCAGAATATATTAGTATGTGCTCATGTTCTATCTATTAATTTATCATTACATTTTTTAAGCATGCAATTTGCAGAAGGTAACAGTTTTTTTTTTTTTTGGTGGTTAATTTCTCAGTAGAAATGTAAGCCAAATATTGAGATTCCTAGTGGGATCCTTGTGTCATGCGCTCACTCTTTGTTAAGCCTTGGTGGGCCTTATATGAATGTGATTTCTTTGGATGTGGTGGTCCATGGAGTGTTGTTCTGTTTTTTTTTTTTTTTTGTTGATCACGATAAATATTAAAGCACGTACAGATTGCTGAAACGTAATTTTTAAGTTGTATGCTTATTTTACTGTAGATCCATTAATCATCTGCCTTTTTTTGTAGTTTTACATTTTCTTGCTTCTTTCTATGTAAAATTAGAACATTTTTGTTGTTTATTCCGGGCATAATGTCGTGATTTTCACAGTTACACAGATTAGTTTGTCGCATGATAGCTGATTTTCAAGTGTGATTGCATTGCAGGCGTCATTTCCGGGGCCCTTTTGTACATAAAAGATGACTTTGAGGCAGTTAACCAGAGTAGTTTCCTACAGGTAGCAAATTTCTTGGATTTTTACCAATATGTATTCTATAGCTTTATTCTGGTAGAAATTACACTCAACAATTGATCATTCTTCTGCTTGTGCATCTTATTGCAGGAAACCATTGTCAGCATGGCTTTGGTTGGTGCAATGATAGGAGCTGCATCTGGGGGTTGGATTAATGATGCATATGGCCGTAAAAAAGCTACTCTTCTTGCTGATGTTATCTTTGCAGCTGGATCAGTTGTCATGGCAGCTGCACCGGATCCGTATGTTCTTATAGCAGGACGGCTTCTGGTTGGCCTGGGTGTTGGTATAGCATCTGTTACTGCTCCTGTATATATTGCAGAAGCATCCCCATCAGAAGTAAGGGGAGGGTTGGTGAGCACGAACGTTCTGATGATAACCGGTGGACAGTTTCTTTCCTATCTTGTAAATCTAGCTTTTATGGAGGTAAAGCTAATCTTTGCTTTTATATTAATTCCTTTCACAATCCAGTGTATATTACTTGAACATCAGCTGTCATATGGATGGTACAAATTTCAATTTTAGTAGTACTTTGTTAAAATTATTTTCTTACTTCAAATTTGAGTTCTTGCAGAGGTTCATTTTTCATTAAATTATATTTTCTCATTTTCATTTGTTCTTTCTCTGCATGCTTGTTGAGGTAACCTAAGCATCACATATAATGATACGAAGGTTCTTAATTGTGTGAAGAAATGTAGTTCATTTATATTTTATAAGTAAATGAACCTAATCAGCATAGGGTAATGCTGACTTTTTTTGTTAATTTAACCTTGCAGTTAAAACAGAGTGAAACAGGGTTCTTTCCCCTCTTCAAATCGGGGATCTTAGCTTTAGTTTGCTAATTGACCCTTGATTATCAAGCGTTCTATATTGAAGTGCATCTTAGACTGGCGATGCAGTTTGAGGTAGTTGATCGTTAGTATAAAGTCTGGAATTTTGCATTTATTGAAAATGCTTTTTGCAGCGATTCCTACTTTTGAATGCAAAGTTACTGCAAAGGATTATGTGAATTTCACTATATATGTTTGACTTTGTGAAAAGTTTTTGACAAGTTTAGCTTTGGAGAGAGCAATATGGTGATAGCATTTTAAGATTTTGCACTGAGAAACATCACCAAATTAGGCTCTTATTTTTCCTGGCTAGTTTGATGATTTCTTGTCTACGACGTGTGATTGATTCCCACTGGCTTAAAATCTATGAAGTAGAGCATAAGTTTTCCTTCCATGCTTTTCTGAAGTAGCATCTTATAGTGATTCTTATTTTCATCCTTAGCCATAGATTTACTTAGTGGTTTCATGACTTAGATAGTAATCAGCAATCTGAGAAGTGAAGTATTTGACAAGTGCGATTTGTGCTTGTGCTATCTTATTTGCGAAGAGAACATAATAAGTAATCTGTTAACCATTTTCAGGAGTCCATTCTGCCAATACGTAATTGCAGTTCTCTTAATCTGTCATGTGGACTGAAGAGTAATTACAATTGAATGTGACATTCTGAATATTTTCTCCCAATTTCTGCATATTCAATTTTATGCTTAAAGTCACTGAATATCAACGTCATTACTATTGAGAACCTTTAATGCTCCAAATATATATATTCTTCCATTATGGGGTACTGTGATTCCAGGTCCCTATTATGAGCCAAGTGACATATATCTATAGATGCCTCATAAGTGGTAGCAATGATAATATGAAGTAAATCACAAGGTTTTTCCTTTTCATTATATTCTTATGTTTGCTGTTACTGTATTTATATTTCTATGTATCTTACCTTTTAATTTTTCAAGTTCAAATGCCACAGCTCCTCTTGCTCCAGCTTTGCAGCTCTTTTGTTTCTGCGGCATGATGGATAACTATTCTATCATATAAGGTCACTCGTTATCAGTGCTTGGCATAGTAGTGGCGCATTGTTTTTCAGATTCTTTTGGAAAAGCATGGATGTTGTGAACATAATGAAATATGATCCCAAATTGATCACACAAACAATTGATCAAGTTTTGAAAATTTATATTCATGATTTTAGGATACATTGTTATGATTTGCAATTGATGAACTTTTGCATCATAAATTTGTAGGATGTTTTTAGCGAATCAGTAATCAACAATATTTCTTCAGCATTTAGGAGATGATATAGTCTTATTGTCAGAGATTTAAGAGGGCCTTGGAGTTTGTGTTGAATGGCTTTTGATGTCGCTATTGTCAGACAGGTCCCAGGAACTTGGCGGTGGATGCTTGGAGTTGCTGGTGTGCCAGCTGTAATTCAGTTCTGCCTTATGCTTTTTATGCCAGAGTCTCCTAGATGGCTTTTTATGAAGGTAGACAGCATAAAGTTAATTCTTTTTTCTCTTTCAATTATGAAAAATTACTTGCACAATGTGCTTCAACATGATCTGAGTTTTGTCTTGACATGATGACATATGGACAATTGTCTTTTTAATGTGCAGAGTGATAAAGCTAAAGCAATAACAGTGCTTTCTAAAATATACGACTTTGCTCGGTTGGAGGATGAAATCGATCGTCTTTCTTGTGCTTCGGCGGAAGAATGGCTCAAAAAGAGTAATATCAGATACTTGGATGTGTTCAAATCAAAAGAAATCAGACTGGCATTTCTTGCTGGGGCTGGGCTTCAGGTATATCATGGGCAAAGTCCTTGAGCTATATTGACTGTTTTCTTGCACGTAGTATTCCTTATCAGTTACTTTTGTCTCAGAAGCCAATACCCGTTCAAATTAGTGTGTGATTAATTAAAGGGGGAAAAAATGCATATGAAGCTTTTATTTAATATTTGAATCAAGTATTAATATGTTTTACAAAAGAACAAACTACTTGTTCTTCAATGGGGATGGAAAACAGTGGAAGAAAATTCAGCAAACAACTGTTCTCTTCAAATTTGTTTGATCTTTGTCAACTTCATGTTTTCATGCTTGCAAACCTGAGACACGGTGCGTTTTATGTCCTTTTTATTGAATTCTTTGAGAACACAATAAAACTTTGAAGGAGGAAAAAAAACTTGGGTTTAAGATGTGAAGCTGAAGTATGCCATTTATTATAAGTAGGGAAGTGCTTGTTAACCAGCTCATTCACTGTAAATAATCTGTATGTTGCAGGCTTTTCAACAATTCACCGGCATCAATACAGTTATGTACTATAGCCCAACCATTGTCCAGATGGCTGGCTTCCAATCCAACCAATTGGCACTTGTCTTGTCCCTCATAGTTGCTGCCATGAATGCTGCTGGAACAGTAGTTGGCATTTATCTCATTGACCATTTTGGCCGAAAGAAGTTGGCTCTCTCAAGTTTGGCTGGTGTGATTGCATCCCTTGTTGTTCTTGCAGGGGCATTTTTTGCTCAGTCATCTGGTTCTGCAACTGGTCTCTACGGATGGATTGCTGTTGTAGGATTGGTCCTGTATATTTCCTTCTTCTCACCTGGAATGGGACCTGTGCCATGGACTGTCAACTCAGAGATATATCCTGAGGAGTATCGAGGGATATGTGGGGGTATGTCAGCTACTATAAATTGGATATCTAATCTGATAGTAGCCCAAACCTTCCTGTCAGTAACTGAGGCTGTGGGGACTGGTGCGACTTTCTTGATTATTGCTGTTGTGGGTGTAGCTGCATTTGTGTTTGTAACTATGTTTGTGCCTGAGACGAAGGGACTGACTTTTGTTGAAGTGGAACAAATCTGGAAGGAAAGGGCTAGGGGCAGTGGTCTCAACAGAGAGAGCCTTCTTGAACGGGGAAATAGATCTTCATAAATGTATGTTTGTTTTCATTTATACAGGCCCAAATTTTGCAAGGGTTATGTATAGGTTCTGAATAGTGACTCTTTGTAGCTATAAGTGGTGTTTATGTAGAGACTTCTGTGCATTGAGGCACCTGTGAACAACTATGAGCATTCCTCCTCCTTTTAAGTTGGTGGGAGTGGGTAAAACAAAAAAAGAAAAAAGAAAATAGCTTTGGTCAATATCAGACGGGTCTTTCTTCCCTGATGACTAGTACGTATCTTGATAATTGAAGGGGGCTTTTGCTTTACCAGCTCATCTTCCATGTGGATGTGGTACAGTAGTGCAAATATCTCTTGACATAACATAACGCTTGGTAGTGAGATCATTGACAGACTTCTCCGAAGTCTTCTGCTGTGGCATCTTAATGGAGTAGGGCACTGGAATTCTAATTACGTGCTCTTCTTTATAATGTTTGCTCATGTTATGCTACCGTGAACGTTCCTTCTCTCTCCCTTTATTTATTTTTCATTTAAAATTTCCAAAACTGCAGTCCTGAAGATACCGGAAATTCTAAGTATTGGAATGACTGGAACGCTTCCGGTCTATTGGTTAAATGAAACGGGTCGTCTACCCGTTTTTGAGTTTCAACATCCATTTGCACGAAAGAAGAATAGAAAACTGTAGAGTTGAATTCCAAGTGCCTCTTAGCAGAGTCTGAATTTTCTGTCTAATTTTATGATGTTTTATTTTATTCTATAAATTTCAGCTATTTATTTATATACATTCCGCGCGAGACTCAAATAATTAAACGGCTGAGATTTATAAGACAGAATAAGGTACCATAATATTAGATAGAGGAGCCTGTCCTTCCTTAACATGTTAGGTTTAAATGATTTATCTAAAATTTATCATTAAAAAGCACATTCAAAGAATAGAATAATGATTATAAGTAGGGCTGACTCTAGGTAATGAGAGGGTGGACACTTTTCTAAGATCTATCCTTATAAATGATAAAATTAGGTCTATTTTTATTTTTATAAAAAATAAAATGAAATAAAATAGAATCAACTCTTTACTTTATGAAAAACAATAAAAAAGACATATTTTATTTATTTTTATTATATATAAGACCTTAAAAATAGGCAAAATTATGATTTTTTTTTTTTTACTTTACCGGAGCCAATAAAATATTAAGAGAAAAGGAACTCGCTTTGAATTAACCAACATGGCGACCATAACATGCATACTGTATTGATACTTGACGTGTAGGGCATAAAGAAAGTGATAATTATATGAGGAAAAGTAATCAAATAATTCAGTAGTATTCACGTCAAGTTCTTGTCATGCATATTAAATAACTTTGAATTGAAAAAGAATACAAATAAATCAACCAGTTGGTTAGTATTGAACTACACAATAAAATTAACACTCTTTTTTGCTATTGCCACTTTGTTTTCTTCTAAAACTCATCGACGTTCATGAAGATTCCTTCTCTGAACGTATCATTTCACAGTTGAAAATGGTCCCTAACTTTTACAGTCTTGATGAATCTAAACTTACATTTACACTTTTGTTTTTGGTTCCCCAGTTTACTCACAAGAAGAGATTTTTTGATGTCACCATTATTAGCAGTTAGTGAGGCCTAGACTGGTAGACCATCTTGAACACCAGTTGGTGGCAGTTGTCACCTTTCATGGAAATCCAGCAAACAAAGAAGTCTACTCTACCCTGCTCGTCAGGGCTCAGGAGGTCGTCCAAATCATACATGGGGACTCAACAAATTAGCCTAAGCATTTCCAAGTATTAGGAAATATTAATATGTATATACAAATCTTAGCTGAACCATCAGAAATTATACTGAGGAGCATCAGAAAGTCATTGAGTCCCTCAACCTGCTCAGCTTTAAGCACCAAAAGGTCAAGTAGTAGCTCAACTATAGTGAGAAATAAACGACCAAAAAAGGGTCCAGTCCATTTCTTTACGAGACAGACCATAAAAGCGCAATTATGCAAAACAACTTCTTAATCATCAATCATTATGTTATTACTTTACCAATGACGAGGCAAAAGGGGTTACACTTTTTTGACTACTTTTTATGCTTTGTTAAGCTATTTGTCAAACATACATACTAAACCAATAGGGTTTTAGTTTAGCCTTAGGCTAACTTTAGGCTAAGCCGAAAAGGGTGGAGGATGATAAGGAGGGAGAGAGTGATGGTGAAGCGGTAGAGGAGAATGCGGAAGATAAGAACAAAAACTGTGGGCCACACGTGAACTACATAGCTAAGCAGGAAAGTGCTGACGCCAAATTAAAAACTGATTAGGACAGGCCACGTGGGTTGTTGGCCATCTACCCAACGCCTTCGCTCCGCGTGTCCCTTTGTACATCACGTTTATGTATGTCATTCTTATCTCCTTACATGCAACGTCTCCACACACATATGCATAACATACATTATATATATATATGTACATACGATAATTATGACGTAAATTTTCTAATTTTGTGATTATCAAAATTGTTAATAATATGCAATCTTATTTTCCTATTTTTTATCAAAATATGTAATTTTAATATCTTTACCTTATGTCTACGATAATAATTTTTATAAAAATAAATTTATAATTACTATTTTAAAAATTATTAATTATCTTAAATTACATAACTAAGATTAATATCCAATTTTATGACTCAAATAAGAATAAATTCGAAGAGCATAATATATTATATTAGATACACACAAAGCTAGGTAGGTATGACAAGATTATATGCGTGTCAATTGCAACGTGACGTGCTTTTTAGAGAGAATCATGGCATCCAAAATACCATGATTTCAGGATTCTTGTGGTCTTCTTTAATGATTTCTACTATATTTAAAATTTCCACTGCATCAAATCATAAAGGAATATAACTTTCTTACCATTAATTATGCTTTTGAACCAAATTAAACACACACAAAAACTATCTTGAGTCTAAAAAATTAAGCCCTCTAAAATCGTACATACATTTCAATAAAAGTTGTTGCTTATCACCTGGGAAAAACGTTAATTACATTTGATCCTAAAGCTGCTTATGCACTTGTCATGGTAATTAATGCCCATGCAAATGTTTTATATATTTATCTGTTTGAAATGGATTGTAGAGACAAAGAACGAGACAAGATCTTCTGTAATTATAATTATGTGTCAACTCTGTTTCACACGATCTCATCCATACATTTTTTTGGGATCCACATATTTGTGTGGATGAGATCATGTAGAACAAGATTAGCACAGGATTATGGGTACTGAAGATTTGATCCTGACAAAAAACATGATAAGTTCTGGATATAGACAGTAAAATTAAATTGCCCCTAATTATCATATAATATTGTAGTTAAATACATTGCTAAGCTTCATGGATTTATATATAAGAATAGCGTCATATTATCTAAAACTTTAAGATACTGGATTATCATATCTTTACCTAAAATTTTAAGGTAATAATAGATTATGAATATTTTCTTATATATAATCTCTCCTTAATTCTTGTTTGAAATTAATATATAAATTTATCCATTTTAATATATTTTTAGCGCACAAAATAGATATTTAATACTTAAATTTTGCAATAACTAATATTTATGAATGTTTATAGGAATACTTATTTATGAGAAAATTCAACATCTAATTAGTAGTAGATCTAATATTATGTTAAAATTTTGTATTTTTTATTTTGAAGAAGAGATCTATATATAAGATATTTTAACCTAAAATTTTAAGACATGTGACTATGAACATTTCTTATACATAAACTCTTCTTAATTTTTAAACTCCTACGTTGATTAACATAGTAATTAAAGAAAGTTTATATAAATAAATGACCATATAGCTTAATATTTTATTATTTTAAATGTTGATATGGGTTTCATTTATCATGTGGCGCAATGAAACCCACCTACTAATTAAATTTTAATTAACTTTGTTTAATAATGATTATATATACAATAAATCATAATTGAAACTAATAAACTTAATTTAACCTGAACAATCTAACTTAACCCTAATTAACTTAATTTTAGTAAAAATCCTAATTACTAGGAAATGTCCAATTTCATTTTTCCATTCCTAGTTAATGATCTAGAAATTGTCAGCCATTTCAATCTATCTAAAAATTATGGAGGAGTTGGTGGCCAACAATTTCTAGATTGTTAATAAACCTTGATAATATTTTCTATTTTCTCCTTCTCGTTTAAGAATTGCATGGCTTCCTATTTCTCAAGCCTAATTAAATCTTCCTTTTTTTCTTTTAAGGTTCATGTTTCCTTTATCTTTTTACCTTCTATAAGGATATTTAATTAATATATATAATCCTCACGTATCTCATCAACATTTATATTCTTTACAATCAGATTGTCGCACTTCTTATTAGAGGATAAAAAGAGAGCTAACATTGGTTCCTTTAATTTTAATGGACTTTAGAAATTATGAAGGAGATGGTGGCCAACTATTTTTAGATCAAGTAAAATGGCTTCACTGCTCATTTCTTTCAATATACGTGGAGTATCACGAGAGACCTATTCACTTAAGCTATTCAAGAAACTCTTTCATCAAACAAAATGCTGAGAGAAATTAACCACACATAAATTTGTCTTATCTCCAAAAATCCAAATCCCCCTACTTTGACAGATTATAGGCCCATCTCCTGCTGTAATACCATCTACAAGATCATTGCTAAGCTATTGGCTGCTTGGTTTAAAAAAGCACTGAAAGAGATTATTAACCACATACAAGGAGCTTTCATGGAAGGTAGAACCATTGGCGACAACATAATGCTTATGCAATAGTTGTTAAGGAGCAATCAATTAGGTAAAAATTTGAAAAGTTGTCTCTCGAAAATTGATTTTTACAGAGCATTTGATATAGTGAGTTAGGATTTTATTGAAGCATGTCTATTGGTTATGGATTTCCCCTTGAAGTTCATCAATCAGATAAAACTTTATCTATATACCTCCTCAGTAAGTATTCTAGTTAATGGAATACCTATAAAGTAAGTGAAGTGTGCACGTGAAATACGACAAGGAGACCCCCTCTCACCGTATATATTCATCTTAGTCGTGGAAGGTCTATTGAGAATGCTGGAAAAACTTATTCTTCATAATGGTAAATTCTATTTCCACTATAAATTTAGAGCTCTTAAAATCACACATCTTATATTTGCCGACGATTTGATTCTTTTGTCTGGAGTTGATTTATTTTCAATTAACATTCTAAGAGACATTTTGCAAAGGTTCTCAGTTGGTTAGGCCTACAAGTTAATCTTCAGAAGAGCAATCTCTTTTATTCAGCCAATGTCAACAATAAACTTGAAATAGCTCAAACATTGGGAATGGAACTACATACCACTCCCTTTAAGTACTTAGGAGTCCTCATCTCTCACACCAAGCTAACATACAGAAATTGTATTCCTCTCCTAGAGAAATACAAAGCCAGAATTCTAGCTTGGCAAAACAAATTCCTCTTCGTGGCCGCGAGAACCGCGCTCATCTAATCTATTCTTCAAAATTTACAAATACACTGAATCAATTACTTGATACTACCAAGGAAAGCGAATAAGGAGCTTGAACGTACAATTAAAGCTTTTCTATGGGCGGGAACAATGGCAAATGCTAGGAAAGCCAAGGTTAAATGGGAAGAAGTCATACTTCCCAAGAAACAAGGAGGATTAGGAATACTCTCAACTAATTTGATGCAGAATGTGCTATTGTGTAAGAAGATATGGAGATTTTATACTGATAAGAATGCCATTTGGATCAAGTGGATCCATCAAACGTACTGCAAAATCAAAATTTCTAATAATTAGCAAGCATTACAGATGGCTAATGGGTTTTCAAGCAAATGCTGAGTATCAGATTATAGATATACCCTCTCATTATACACAAGCTGGGAAATGGTTATAACATATCTATCTGGTTTGATAACTGGATTGAGTTTAGTCCATCAATCCGAAGAATAGAACTAGAACAACTCAGAAACCGAATCCCTATCCTAGCTAAAGTTTCAACTCTAATGGATGGAGGGCAATCGGTTGAGAACTATAGAGGGTTTAGACTCCTAAGCCAATATCTTCCTAATATTGTCAACAACGATCAGGAGGATACGATTTTTTAGAAACCTCATCCCAAATCTTCAACTGTACTTACACTAAATCGGTATGGAGTCAAATGCTTCATATATTCATATGACTAGGCTTAAGTGCTTCAACAGGTCATTAGTGTAGCAAAACATCGCAAAAAAGACTCTACGCTAATAAATACAACTTTCACTTTAACCATATACAGTACCTGGCTGGAGAGGAATCGAAGGCTATACCAGGGAGAGCAAACAACTCAATACCAACTAGCAGCTAACATCATCAATAATATATGAGGACTTGTAATAGCTAAAGAAGAAGCCTATAACATGACTGACACTATGTGGTTGAACAGGAATATTTAACTGGGTAGATTCATTCTGTACATTTTGAATATAGGTAATTGCAATACTTTTGTCTCCCTAAGGAAGAACCAATCTTCTTGTTATATATAATTTCTACTATAGTTAATGAAAATTTCTTTTAATTATAAAAAAATGATCAACAATTTCTAGAGGTCACTTAAATGTCATTCAGATCGCTTGGAATAGAAAGAGCAAATTAGGGATACTTAGTGATAGCCTTGATTGTCATCATCATTGGTGGAATGGACCTTAAGGAGAGGGACTTAAGAGATTATAAAACAAAGGCTGAAGATTGGAATTTTTGGTTGATATTGAGAGGAAAAGACACAAAGCAACCTTTGATTCTTGAGATGTGCATTAATTGAAAATTTATAACTATAAATTACAAAGAGCAAAGCATCAAAATCAAGTTTTGATCCAATTAACAAGTGAAAGATGGGAAGAAGATATGCATAACGTGAATGATTTTTGAGAATCAAATAGGGAATTTCTTAGTAATTAACTTTTAATTAAAATTAGGTGATTAGGGTGAATTGTTTATACATTTTAAATCCCCTTATAAACAAGTTTATCTAAAGCAGATATTATATAAGTTAAAGATACAAAAAGGAACAAATCTAGAACAATATATCAATATATTTAACTAAATAGTCAATGACTTGCTAAGACTCAAGGTGACTATTGTAGATGAGGATAAAGAAAAGATTAAGTTTTGCTCTTTACCTTCATCTTATAAACATCTAACAACCATGCTCATATTAGGTAAGAAGATAGTTAAGGTGAAAGACATAGTCGTTACACTTTATCTCACAACCAATAGAGAGAAGAAAAAAAACTAGTGAAAGCTCTTATGGTGAAGAGCTTTATGTAAGGAGAAATTAAAACCATAGGAGGAAGTAAAATAGACATGACTGGTTTAAGATGAGTTTTAGCCTAAAATTTAAAGGTAAAAAATTTTATAGTGCTAAAAGTGTGAGCAAATTGGGTATATAAGGAGGGACCATCCAAATAAGAAGAAACATAATGACAAAAATGAAGTTTAATGATTTGTAAGGTCTACTACTAGAGTGTCAAGTGAGGGCTCCACTTTTAGCAATAGAGAGATACTCTACGTTTTAACTAGGCAATTATAGACTTATATATTCTGAATATAAGATGCCCACATCACATAGCAATAAACAAGGATTAAGTTATATCATACATGTCAGGCACTTTTGACAATGTCTAATTGGAGGATGATAAAACTTAAGAAATCTTTAGAATAAGAAATGTCAAGATCAAGATGTTTAATGGTGTTGTCAAGATCTGTGATATTTAACATATACTATATTTAAGAAAAAACCCGATCTCTTTGAGCACCTTACATGTTAATAATTTGGGTATAAAACCATTGGAGACAAGATTAAAGTGTAAAAAGGTATGATGACTATGATAAATGGGCTAAAACTGGTGGAAACATCTTCAAATTGATAGAAAACGTACTTGTATGTGGAGGGGTTGCTATAATAGAGTCAGATGATGATAATAGTGTATAATGGTACACGTGGCTCAGTTATATTAGTAAGAAAAAAGGATGTTACAACTTCATAAAATGAGCTTATTGAAGGATATCAAACACTTTAAATTAGATTTTTGTAAGTTTTTCATACTTAGTAAATAGTTTGGAGTGACATTCAAAATGGGCAAGCATAAAACTAAAGGAATCCTAGACTAAGGAATCCTAGACTATATCTATATTGATGTATGAGTTCCTACTAAAGAGTTGTTATTGTTAATACTTTGTGACATTCACCGATGATTTTTTAAGAAAATTATAGGAATACTTCATGAAACAAAAGTTCAAGATCTTTACAAAGTTTAAGCCACAGAAGGTTGAGGTGAAAAATTATACAAGTAGAAAAATTAAGTACTTAGTAACATATGTACTGTTTGATTAGTAACATATGTTAGAGATAATATATAGAAATGATATGGCAAGACCACCATATAGTAGTACTAAAGGGGTATAATTGGAACTAGCTCAGCTTGGAGTAAACACAGAAAAGGCTAGAAATTCTAGTTCAAGCAGTTAATACGAGCTGTCATAAGATTAATGAGTCGATTGCATCTGGGATATATCTTATATGGAAAAGTTTATGCTTTAGAGAATACATTTGACAAAACCAATTACTATAAAGAAGTTCAAGCATTAATTAGATTTGGTTGTTATCTCAAAGTGTTAAAGGAGGCTAAAGCTAAACCTATGTAGAGCATATTTGTCAAAGTGGAGGTTGGTATGTATGATCATATACATAAGTATACAATCTTGAAGTGTTTTGAGGGGAAAAAAAAAAGATGTTTCTTGGATATCTAACATCGGTCTGCACACGGTCGTATGTTTAGACAAGCTCTTCTAAAATGCAGAGATAAAGATATGAGCATGTTAGTGTAATAGAAGATTTTTTGAAAGACACAGACATGTCGAGCCTGTGTCATACTTAGATGTATAAGTGAGTTATACACCATATTACTTAACTGTATCTCAAGACATGTTCGTGACAGAATGCCGAAACATGTCTTTTAGTGAATTACAAATTCTTTAAGGATTCTAAAACTTATTATAGTCAGGCTTGAGTTATTTTAGGCTTAGTAAGGGTTAAGCTACACAAGAATGTATCCACTAGAGTTCACAAATTAATATATTTAGTGTAAACTAGCTAAAGTTTACATATCAACATATTTGTTGTAAATATAATTTTATAAGAGTAAAATAAATATGTAATTTTTATAGAGAGATTCAATTGAAAGAAAATAAACATTCTTACTTTCAAGGATGTAAACACACTAAATTAACTTGACCTTACTTTTTTTTTTTTAGTTATTGTTATTTGTTTCTATTATTCTTTACTTATTGGATATACTTTCTTAATAAAACTTTACTTTTGTTGTACATCAATCTTCACTTACTCCGGATACTAAAGTCAACGTATTTTATGTACAAGGCCTTCTCGCTTTGTGAGAGTCATAAGAGGGTCATTAATGTATGCAGCCTTCTTTTTGTAATTTTTACAAAGAAGTTATTTTCGTGATTCAAACATGTGATCTTATGGTCACAAAAGAGCAGCTTTTATCGGTTGCTCTGAGGATTTCCCTCTAAAGTCTAAAAAAAGAAGATAATATAAGATGCAGTAGATTAAGGGAGGAAGCACAATGTAATCATCGAACTTGAAATTCATTTATGTATGAAATGTTTATCTGTTTACTTATATGAAGTGATACCAAACATAAACCTAAATCTTTCACTATCCCAAAGCTACAAACTTGAGTCGTCGGCACCGTAATGACGTTCCACAAGGCTACAAATACACTAACTTCTAAGTTAATGGGAAACGAGAGAATTGTCTCAATTTACCTGCGAATTTGTCTTGTAGACATTAAAGTTCAGTTCGGACTGTTCTCATCTTCAAACTTTGCGTATACATATTATACGTGTTTTTTCCATGTTCGAATTCCCGGGAGCTAAATTTATTGTTTCCACACTCCCGACGTAGTGTGAATTGATTGCATCTTGGAAAAGCATCCGCGGTTGGTCAGTGTGCGCGGAGATATTCACATGTAACCAAACCAAAGTCACGAAGACCGAACATATCACAGTATTGTATTATAGTACGTAGACATGCCACAAGTAGGAACGTGGAATTTGGTTTTTTCGGTCCTAGAAAGCTCAAAGCGGACCCAAAAACCGATCAAACATGTCATACGTAGTCTATGGGGAAATAATAAGATATTTAATTTAAAAAAATAAGCGTATTTCTTCAATTTCCTAATGTTCAAAATATATTAGTATCTTATAATTTTTAAATAACAAAAATCATCATTATTATCATCGTCACGCTCAGTCTGAAATTCAGTAATAAAGTAAAGTCTGGAAAAGTCTAATAGTACACAACCTTACTCCTATATCATAGAGGGGCGGTTTCTAATAGATTCACGTGAAGATACGACAATACAAGAATGATGTAGGTTAAAGAATAAAAAAATAAATAAAAATTTAAAAATATTTTTGAATAAAATGAAAAAGAATTAAAACTTTTAAAAGTAATAGCTTAAAAAAATATTATATATCCTCGTTAGAAGATGCAAATATAAAAAACAAAGTTTTAAGAAATTTATAGAATAAATATATCTTATATGTTGCAAAATTCTATTTATACCAGATGTGATACAAAGTTCTGTTCACTATTTATCCGAGTTGTGTGTGTCAACCTTGTACAAGGACATCCTTAGACTTGAAAAATAAATTAAAAGATTAAATATTTTCATCTTTCACTTATTAAATTACAAATGTTTTTTTGAGTATTTAACCAAAAATTATCTTTTTTTCCTCATTTATACTACAAATTATTGATTTTAAAATTTAAGTATTTTTATGATAATTATAATTTTGGGAAAGATGATAACTTAAAATTAGAATTAAAGATAAATTGAAATTTTAAATATTATTTAAATCGACTTAATTTGAAACTAATTCACTGTTAAATGGCTTATTGAAAATAAATTATTTATATATTTTAAATAAACTATTTATTATACACCTAAGGAGTAGACCAATAAAAAAATGACAATCAAATCAAAAAGGAAATCACTTAGACACATGGTGGGCCCCGCAATTGGTAGGCTCCTTATTGGTCCTCTTTCGGCTTCTTTTGTCTTGATCGACCTACTTACAGCTGTCCCATCTGCCAACTCATCCCATTACCATACATGATATGATATGTATGTATGTTTTCTCACGTATACATGCACATCCATCATCATGATTTAAAATAATAAGATGAAAGGAAAGTCGGTCTGATCTGTTCATACGGTGCAGCTTTATAAGCCTGGTATCTCAGCCTCTCAATCTCCCAGAGTCGTCAGACGAGCACGTTTAGTTAGACAGAGACAGCAAACTGCGGAGAGAAAAAAAGAGACATGGCAAGTAGTTATTGTGAGCATGAAGCATGGGTGTCTCCAGCAACCCGATTCCAACAAGGAGTTGAAACTGAAGCTCCATCTTCTCAAACATGTGCAAATGATGAATCTTTGTACCCTGAAGCCGACGATATATGGACAAAAATGAACCCAAGCAACCCCATTATCAAAAAAAGCAAGAGTCTTTCACAGGCCATGGTGAAGCAGAAGAAGAAAAACCAGGTCTTGCTTGAAGGGTATGTGGAGGTGGCAAGTGATAGCAGCAACAGCAGTGACGATGATTTGAAGAGAACCAAGAGCTTGACTGATGATGATCTCGATGAGCTCAAAGGGTGTCTGGACCTTGGGTTTGGGTTCAGTTTCGATGAAATTCCTGAGCTATGTAATACTCTTCCAGCTCTTGAGCTTTGTTACTCCATGAGCCAGAAGTTCCTCGATGAGCACAATAAGTACCCTGAGAGAACCTCTCCTGCTGTGCGTGAGACGGCTTCGGGTCCTGTTGCCAATTGGAAGATCTCAAGTCCTGGTGAGCCATCAGCCAACTGTTTTATAGTTGGTCTGTTTTCTTGTTATTTGGCTTTTGATTATTGGAGTTAATTTGTTGTTGTTCTGGTTGTTGAGATAATTTTATGTCAAATATCGGCTTATGGTTAATGATTTTGTTTGAATCGAGGCAAACTCTGAATGTTAGATATGACCTGGGTTAAGGTTGTTTGCTGAACATATAGATTTAGATCCAGAAATTTGATCCTAGCAATATCGGATGACCTTAACCTATGGTTTTAGTTATGATCCTAGAATTTTGGTCATTGCCAAATGCTTTTCTCTGTTGTTCTTGTTGTTTTGTGTATTCTCAGCTATTCTGTGCACTATGTCGTGAGTTAATTCATATGATCTGGGCTAAGAACTTCTTATATGCATTCTCAGACCAAGTACGTTTGCTCGATGTGAAAGTTATCATCCAAGATGTTTTATGATCGTTGAGAATAGTGTAGTGACAACAATAGACTTTATTCGCTTACATTCATTGTTGACCCTGATCAATATACCATTCAGCTGATTGTCACTCGTATGTTCCCTGTGTTTTTAATCAGGTGATCATCCCGAAGATGTTAAAGCTAGGCTCAAATATTGGGCGCAGGCAGTGGCCTGCACGGTTAAATTATGCAGCTGAGGAAAAGTAGAAGATATGTTTGTGAACAAGGGATATGATCCTTGGCGAAGGAAAATCAATAGCCTCGAGCTTCAAGCCTATATTGTGCTTGGCCGGGCTGATCAGCTGGACCTGCTTGTGTCAATTAAATCCCTGCTATCCTTTAAATGTGAACAGGCGGCAGTGCCTATTCAGTGAAGTTTAAAGAAGTCAAATGTTTCAGGTTTGAGATTACCTGAAACTGGCTTAACTCAAGAAGGCTATGTATATTGATATAATAATATGTATTCCATCAGGTTCAGGCTAACCGAACCTGTGAATAGAAGTTATTCTTTGGACAGTTCCTTCTATGTGTTGGATATGTCTATGTACGTCACAACCTGAGCTCTTATTTTTTCACGCAGTGGTGAGAGCCTTTACCACATACTTTCGGACCTCTGCATTTGCTGAGGTAACTAATCTAACCGGGTTGAGCCATTGGTTATTGTCGTTTCACAAGTTGGTTGATCCCAGAATGATTGATGTGTTGCCCTTACACTGACAATGTTCACTCGTGCTAACAACAGACTTGTGTTTTACCTATTATTGGATCGATAAACTACCCCATCATGCTAGTATGGAAAAGGAGCCAGGGGAGGAGGGAAGTGGTGAAAGAAGTGAAGCGCGATATCGGACTTTGATGTGTACAATGTTGTCCGGTCTGTCTCCAAGTTCTTGGTTTGAATAGCTTTTGAAATCAGCCTCAATAGTTAGAGATTTGAGTTTTGCTATGTGAGTTTGTTGGAATTTTGGCAAATTGGTGGATTGTTCTTGTTTGTCCGTGACTCTGACAGAGTACTGGAACTCACGGACCTTGTCAGAATTTCAACGGTGATTCAAGTCGGAATAAATAAGGCATTGGCTTACAGACGTCCAGCTTAAATAATCATTAAAGCCTTCTAAAGTAAACTAAAAGCCGTGACTGAGTGAATATGTGATACCAACTACTAGGGACTTGAGAGATCGTGGGTTTGTCTGATCTGACAAGAAATGCAAAGTAGGAGTAGCTCATAAGCTTGGAGCACGAGTCTAATGTCAGATGGCAGGTTAATGAACTAATATAAATTTAAATCTTCATCTGTTATGCAAGCATATGATTGTGGATTGATTGCTACATGTTGAGAGTCTCATGGAAATACTAAGCTGACTTCCCTTTATAGCTTGTCCCCAGGGGTGAAAAACATAAACAACATGATCATTTTCTAACCATTTTTTCTGATATCAACTTCGTCGTAAAAATGAGTTCAGACTATCTGTTTATCCTGAATGAATGGATTTAACAGATGATATCATAATCTTTCTCCGAAAAAATGAAAGTTTAACGTTTTACTTGAATGAACTTTACGTACCTATTTTCAGTGTACGTGATTGATGTCGGATTTAATGGCCGATTACCACCGGGTCAAACCTTTGGCGTCAATTCTCATTTGTCTTTGATGTGCCTTTCTCTCACACCATAGGCTGAAATAGAGAATTAGTCAATGTCCTTTGCTTGTGGCATCTGTATTCATTGGGAGGTCATTTTCATGAATGCAGTCACTAATTTCATTTGCTCATTTTTTCAACCATTATTATGAGGTGGTTTTGATGCTAATCTGTCACATCCTGCAATCTTACAAATGCCCACTTTGTTGTTATATTCCTTTCTTGTGTTTTTGGTTAGATCATGCAGGATTACCCTGCCTGTGATCGATACATCTCCATAGTGAGAAGTAGAAGACAAGATGACATCAGGCTGTAAAGTGATGAATAAAACGAACGAGGATCTAAGGGATAAAGATAAGACGTGTGATGAATCAGATAGACGGGAATAATGACTATAACAGTCATTGATAACGAAAATAACTAACTTTTTGGCAAATAACACTTCTGATTTATCTCTCCTCCTCCATTTCAATCAATGAAAATTTCTTAAAACACATAATCCTAATTAAGTTTCATCAACTGTTGTTGTATCAAATTGGTGTCAGTAGCATTCTCAGTAAGAATTGTGATTTGAGCTAAAAGAAATGGCGGAGGAGACCACGTCTCAAGATATACGACGACTAGAAGAAAATATGAAAAATCATAAATACGAAATGAAAGCTAAGTATGAAAAAACAATCGAGAAATTTATTGTGGAACTTCAGACAGGGTGTAATGATAATGATGATGATGATGATGATGATAATGAAGTTGCTGTTGAGATATGGAGCCTGATAATCAGCTTTGGACTTTATACCAAGCCCACGGTCGCGGATCCAACTTTATCATGAGGATTGTATTCTCCTGGGCTGATTATCAGGATTGGGGGAAATAATATGGTATTGGGGGGTTCAGTGGTTACTTACCTGGAATGATGTAGTTTTTAATACAATAAAGGAGTGGCGAACAGAACAGTTGATGGTCTGTAGGATTGAAAGTGATGAGTTGTATACCATATTAGTTTAACAAATTCAAAGTTCTTGATAGGAGATCAAGAGGAGCTGAGAAACTAATGGTTTATTCCATTCATTGATTCAGAGATTGAAATACGGAGAGGATTTGAAGTCTTCTTATACGTGGACTATGCAGTTGTTGTGTTGAAAAAGGTGCAAACTCACATCAGAAAACTTATCAGGCAGTGTGGTGTTTGCCAACGAAATAAATATCAAGCTTTGGCCTCCCTAGTCAGGTTTAGATTGATGTCAATATGGATTTCCTAGAAGGCTTGCCGAAATATGATGGAGATGCTCCTTGTATGGTTTTGTTCCCTGAGTTCATATTCCTTATCTAACAGGTAATTATAGGGGTTGATGGTGAATCAAACCCTGAAGGATCACGAGGCTGCTCTTCAGTTAATCAAAGTTCATACTACTCATGCCCAGAATCATATGAAGCAATTAAGGGATAAAAACACTCTGATCATGTCTTCGCAATCAATGACTGAGTTTACGTTAAGCTGAAACCTTATCGTGAAATTAGTGTGCAACACAGGGAGAACCGGAAACTTTCTTCTCCATTTTCCAGACCATTTAAAGTTTTACAATACATTGGACAAATTGCTTACAGAGAATTTACCATAAGGGTCCAAGATTCGTAACATTTTCCATAAGACGGATGCTGTAAATGTTTTGAAGATTTTAGTCCCATCCTCCTTTTGCTGTTCAATCTATAAATCTACAGTCCATTACTATTCTTGAACAACGCATAGTGCGTTGACATAATTAACTGATAGTTCAAATATGATGCTTCATGGGAGCTTTTGTATGATTTACAAACAAGAGACATTAAACCAACTATAACTTTCCTGTTAACAAGTCTGATTTTTCCTTCCCTCTTCTCTATTTCCTTGCTTTCCAATCAGTAAAAATTTAGCATCATGGTAATTACTCCGTTTAGGAAGGCAGTAATCTGTAGTGCACATCTGAACTCCTTGCTCCATAGCTACAGAAACTCTGAAGGGAAATGCAGAATGTCCTCATATAAAGCAGAAAACGAAATGGAACTGCACAAGTATAACAAGAAAGATGCATATGTAGTTGTTCCATTCTCAAATCATTACAGATGCCATCTTACTGAGTACAATAATAAAGATTTCCTTGTTGATTAACGAAAATTTAGATTTAAATGATAATTGAAATCCACCAACATTCACTGTATTAAGCTGTTTCTCCATCACAGATAATCCCTTTATTAGGTTCCTAAGCACTTGCCAGCAGGCTTTGTATGTCCTTCTGTAGAAAGCCATAAAAAAAATGAAGAGAATGAATACCAATTAGAGGAACCATTGTCAAAGAAAAGGATTTCCAAACCTCAATTTTAAGCGGAGATGTAGTTGGACTATATCTTTCCACCACCTTCCCTTCTCTGTTCACCACAAATTTTGTGAAATTCCATTTGATGGCATCTATAACGTATCCACCCTTTTGCGATTTTAGGAACTGGTAAAGAGGTGCAGCATTCTTCCCATTCACTTCAACCTACAATAATCAGATAAAAACAAAATGACCACACTTCCATAACAGAGAATGATGCGGCAGGCAACAGAGCTAGTAAACAATGGAAATATGCATAACCGAGCAGAGGAAATCAGTGAATAGGTTTCTTTATGAAGAGTTACCGAACCCTAGACATATGGCCTATACAAGCGGATAGCTAATTGTGTTACTTGTGCATGAATAACAGTCACAATTGCTGAACAAAATGGCTTGCTTGAAAGTTAAATCAAGAGTCTTTGGGAACATTCCCACCAGAATGAAACAGGAAGGAAATACATTTCTTATATGTGGCAAACAATATGACTTTACCTTATCAAATATTGGAAATTCAGCTTTGAACGTTGTGCATGCAACTTCTTGAATCTCCTTATTGGTTCCTGGTTCTTGTCCAGCAAACTGGTTGCAAGGAAATGCCAAGATCTCAAATCCTGTCAGAATAACAGGATGTAGGATTACAAACTTCAAAACTGTAAGAAACTACCAAACAAACTTTTATTTCACTCTTCACTCTCATTTTTTATTGCATTCGCAATAGAATGAATAAGAATTGCTTTTACCCACTGAAACTCGAAAATTTCACTGACAAGAATGTGATTTCAAGTCTAGAAACTTAGACAACTACCATCTTCACCTTTCCAAAACCAGTGTACAGTTTTTCAAATGCAATTCTAAATTGGTTTTAAATTCAGGTTGCCAATGGAATATTAGTGAAACGCAAAAGCATTTTCTCAAAGTTTGATGTTTTCTTGAAAAGTTGATGGATGTCCATAAATGACACAAGTAAGCACGAATGTTGTCCCTGTGAACGAGAGAACAACCTTGATTTTTGTACTTCTCGTACAGAACATTCAATTCCTTGTAGTTTGATGACGTTAAGCCGCTGAAAAATGATAGACATAGTTCAATACTAGTGAAAATAACTAGTACAGATGTGCATCATCTAGGTAGGTCCAATTGTTAGCAAGAGAGTGCAGAAAAAAACATTTACCATCATGAGACATCTAGATAATTATGAGAAGAACAATTTGGAACTTCTAGCCAACTCAAAATGATATAAATTTATGTACAAAAAGAAATACAAATATACGCTAAAAATGATATGATAATTTGTCCATGAGAACCCAAAAAAGGACAGGAAGCGTAATTCAGGGAAAAGGGAAGCCCTTTTGGTAAATTGAAGACTGGACGTGGGGAATTTTTGCAAGCCAGAGAATATGAAGATCCACTATGAGATGACAGTTTCCTGTCTTTCCACTTGGCTTTAGTAGTACTGTATCAGAAGTATAAGTTTTACTAGGGAAATAGAAACTTCGCAGGTTCCTGTTAACATGAAAATATCTAGACAACCAATCTCATAATGGCAAATATCTCACCCCACAATTGCTGCCAACGTACATCTTGAATTATAGAATGACAGCTATTCACTTACCATGTTTACTCAATTTCCTTGTACAGCCGGTTGACTGACAAATATGTATAAATTAGACATAGATACTGGTTTGTACAGAAACTAAACTGGATATAAAACCTCGAATTTCACTTAATCTTTCAGTTCCATTAATATGATCTTTAATCTTAATAATCCCTTTTGTGAAAAAGAAAAGAGGTTAGTTTCTAACCATCTTTCAGCTGTTAATGGTAGTGACAAGATCAAATTAGTTTTACAAGAGCTCTTTCGCAGTTATTCAAATGAAGAAAACAGTGAAATGCAAAAATACAGAGGCAGATTGGTCAAGAAAGTCAAACATAGATAGGATGAGGAAAGATTTACCATTTGGAAGCAACATTCACAATTAGAAGAACCTTTCCACGGTAGTCACCCAGATTCACATCGTTTCCACGGATATCCTGCAATCAAGATCATAATTCAATTCTAAGAACATAAAATTAAAAAAAAAAAACACAGAATTCATGAAGACAGAACTCATAGTACCAAGTCAGTGATAACTTGAATGTAAAATGTGGAAACAGAAATGATAGGAACAGGGAAAAAACCCTTCACAGTTCTACACACTATTATGTTTTTCTCCATGAACAGCATGTTTCTTCAATAACTTTCAAGTGCAATAGATAACATACAATTGTATTCTATCTTGCAGCAGTAAAACATAGCAATCAAAATGAAGAAAGGAAAGACCAAAAAGAAAAAGAAATTTGATAAAGTGAGAAGCCAAAAAATAGTATCCTCCATCAATTAATAGAACATCATTGATCTCCAGAATAAAAACTCACATCATTTTAAAACTGACTGCTTGCAGATAAAGCGAGATTGCAATGAAAATAGAATGAAGAACCAAGTTCATAATCAGCTATAAGCATACACACCTTGACAGTGAAGTCATAGACGGACTTGGGAGTTTCTTCAGCCATGTTGTTTCCGAAGAAAGGAGAAGAAGAGTAGTAATAGAAGAAGACTGCAAGAGCGATAAAAACAAGCGAAATCCAGTTGGTGAAATGCATAATGCTCCTTCCCTTTACAGAATAAATTCCTTTCAAATCATCTTTCCTTGCGTAACCGACCAAGAACTTCAGGACATCTTCGGAACTATGGAACGGTTCGCATCTTGTCGGATCGGTATGGTTTGCGTTTAAGACAGGCACTGGGCCGGTGGAAACGCTACCGCTACATGGCTGTTACCACAGCGTCTTGAATTAATTACACAGAAATCGTTTCTTGTTTTAAGGTTAATAACTCGTTTAGTTTAGTGCTAACTTTTCGCTTTTTTCTTCCGTAACTATCAGTCGTTTAAAATTTTAGTTAAGTTTAAAATATTTTTAAAATATAATTTATCAGTTTAAAATATTTTCTATAAAAAGATAATATTTAATTTAAAAAGCGTTCATATTTTATTTATTGTATCATATATTTTTGCCCAAATATAATTTTGATTTATAAAATTATTTTAAGAAAGAGATACAAATTAATTAAAATATTTTAAATACACTTATATAAAAAAAATACTAGATAAATGAATTATCCTCTTTTAAAATATTTGAATCTTTTAAAAAATTTAATAAGTTAAAAATGTTTCAATATTTATAAATTAATTTTTAGAATTTGATATATTTATAGATTTTTACTTAAACAAAAGTTATTTTGTAATATATATTATTTTATATTTCAAGACATTAGAAAATTAAACGAATTTATGACAAAAATTTTAAGAAGAATGTCGTTACCATTATTAAATCTCTAGGGTTATAGTTTTGTAAAAAAATTCTGATTCTGACGTGTTTATTTTTAACACAAACAAAAATAAAAAGTTAAACGTAAAATAAATAATTAATACTAAAAATTTGTTAATATAGTTCGACAATTTTATTTACTATTGCAGGGTCTTCATCCAGCTTGATACTTTCACTGACATCAATAATTTTATACAAAGTTTTACTGAGTTAACTTACTCAACCATTGATACTATCTCTCATTCTCACAACTTGTGAAAATAATTTACACTTATTAACTTATACAACTCGTACTATTCTCAAAAAAAGATTTTCTCTATTTTTAACAAAAAGATAATAAATAAATAACTCAAACAATTAAAATAACGAAGAACACGACTGAGAAAAGAAAAATAATTTTTCTAATAAATTTAGCTCTTTCAATGACAAATCAAAAAGTTGTCCGCCAAGAAAATTATCATATTGAATTGCTAGAATTTTCGGACACTAATTCCACTATCCGACAGCCACACAATTAACATACAATCAATTCACCAAAAGTCACACGAAGGATGAAGAACAGCAGCGCAGACAGAGTATATAGAACAGAAAATAAATCAGCCGTAAAACTCCGAAAGATCACTGTCAACTGTCGTTGAATAATAGAAAGATGCCCAGTGAAAAACCCAACACGATGTTAATCAGAACACAGCATAAATGCCGCCCAGAGCACCGACCAAGTATCGTGTAAAGCAGAAGAGAAATCTTAACAGCAAAAATACCCATCAACGACACTCGTTATTTATTTAATTAAAAAACATCATTTTTTAATAATTTGTTAAAAAATATTATATAAGATATTAAATACATTTATTTAATTAAAAGCAATTTATCTTTAAGTTTTATCTAAAATGTAATTATTATCAGTGATAAAAATATAACTACATTAACATTAACAACCAAACAAGTTTTTGTTTTTATTTAAAAGAAAAACATAAACAAAAAACTGAAAACAAAAACTGAAAACTACAACAGAAAAACAAAAGTGGAACCAAACAGCATCTAAACGTTCTAGTAATGGATAGAAAAGGACAAGTGTAACAAAATTTGACTATTTATCTTCTGAATATTCTCTCTGAATTTCTAAATCTTTCCTTACTTCTCTCTTCCGTTCAAACGTTGCATACGGAATTAGGTAAATTTGTTAGTGGAATTTTTCCTTTTGGGAGAGAATCTCAGAGTTTGTACTGCAGAATACGGAACAGAGACAATAGAAAGTGAAATAAATGGGATAAGAGAGGAGTTGTCTATAAAATCTTCCTTTATTCAATTCAAACAGGCCTTTATTTTATCGAGAGACTCAACAGAACAAGAAATAAACTTCTCTTAAAATCAAGCAACCCAACAAGTGGTTCCTGATATCACTACAGCATAAATAACAAAAGTCTGACTAAGTCAAACAAACAAACAACTAAATTATAGAAATGCAAGCAATAGCTGATCAACAAGAGACCTAGTTTCCCTCCGTTTGTGCACCACATGTCCCATAAAAGAGAGCCACTCTTCCTCCATTCATGCACCACGTGTTCTCTTGTATGAAATGAATTTTGCTTAGTGGAGAGAAGAAAAACGTATCATTGCCCATCCCTTACAAAATCCTTGTCCTCAAGGGCAAAGTCCAGGTAAGTCTTAGAAAATCGTCCTAAATTCTTCCGGGTGGCATCTTCATCAGTAGTGCCAGCCCATTTCACCAAAACCTCAGTAACTGGACGATATTTCCCTTACTGCAACACGCGGCGATCCAAAATTTGGAGAGGTTGAGGAAGAATGACAGAGTCATCAGAAACTGATGGTAAGGCTGCTAAGGGCTTAGGACGATCCCCTAAGTGTTTTTGTAATAAACTCACATGTACTACAACATGAATCTTCGACCCAGGAGGTAAGTCACGGCAATAAGCAACAGGCCTAATGCGTTCCAGAATTTGGAAGGGACTGAAGTAGCATACAGACAGTTTGGTAAAGCTTCAAAATGCGACAGAAGATTAGAGATATGGCTGGAGTTTCAGATAAACCCAATCACCAACTCGAAATTGTACCTCTCTTCTATGTCGATTAGCCTAGATTGTCATGCATTCTTGAGCTCGTTATAGGTTAAGTTTGAAGTCGTGGAGAATGTCAAATTGTTGTCGGAGGTAATCATTGACAAATTGAACCTTTGTGGTGCTTGCAACATATGGTAAAACAGAGTGGTATCAGAGCCAGAACAAAACAAAGTCAAGAAGATTTTCCATACCCAGAGTGGTATCTTTGTCTGGTTTGTGGTCAGGTATAGTCGGCTAAATCCGAATAAACCTGCGTACCCCTTGGATTTTTACTCCTCGATATAGTATTCCACAACTACTTGTGGTTTACTTGGAAACATAGTCAACCTTCGCATCTTAGTCAGGCGACGAAAACATTGATTCAGGTTAAGAAGTGAGAGTGAAAAGGAAAGATGAGTAACATGGAGTCAGTTTCTACAGATCCAATACATTTATCATTAAGTTTGTCTCTAAATAGTTTACCTTCATCTGTAAAGCTTATGTTGTCAAATAAAATAAAAAATCTTGTAGAAATTACTCATGTGCCTGTAGAAAATCGTGTTTGTGAGTCTTCTTTACTTTTATTGAGTCCGTACAGCATATATTCTCGTGACCATTCTTGGATGAGAAGTATTCGTAGTGTGTTATCTACTACTAGACCTCGTGTAAAAGAAATCATGTAAAGTTTTAGATTGGAACAGTGTGGTCTCAGATCTACAACAACAGAATAGTACGTAAAGCTTGAAATCCCTAAGAAGCTGATCGCCTTATGGCGAAAGCACAACCATACACATCTACATGTTGGAGCTATACGACCTGTTCTTACCTTACATGGAAGAAAAGGTATTCCTGCAATAGCCAGGACATCCCTTCTTGACACTGCCTACACAACGTACCAAAATGCTCTTATTGGTACCTTGCTTACAACTCTTGACAGAGGGAGTATTATCTTGACCATAGCACCTGATTTCAATATCAGGTTGGATGATCCTACGTTGTCTGAATGACTACAAGTTCAGATCCAGATCACTGGAGCAGATCAAGATCCTACAGCCTTCATGGCTACTCTTCACCACCAGATGATCTATCGTCTACAGAATCATTCTTTGGACTTAAACTTTCCAAATTCTACTTCAGATGCTCTTTACATGGTTGCTGATAAAGCCAATAATCAGACAACTATCCTTCAAATCCCAAAGCAGTTACCTTCATCGGAGTTTTAAAAGATGATGCCAACAAAATGGATTACCAACTACCAGAAGGTATTCCACGCACCTCATTGACATTCTTTTCATACAACAACTCCACCAATTCTGAAGACACTAAAGGATGGCTTAGTCAAGTCCATTTACACACAACCCAGCGACGACACGCCTGGTCCATCAACATCAGGCTCTATCCTGATGATCCAGCCCATTGAACTTTAAGATCTACCAGATCTATCTTCTAGGGCAACAAGCCTTAAGATCTAGCCCGTATTTTCTCATACGGAAGGTAAAGACAATCCTCCTATTCATTATTTCAAATCTAATAGATCCAGTCTAGGTCAATCATCATCGTGGACATTTTGTATGGGATATCGACCCATCTATGTGTGAACCAGACTGTCAAACCTGTCTTAACCCTGAGTCTGATTCTGATGAAGATGTTCCAAGATATCAATGGAGAAGGAAGAAGAAATCAAAGCTCAAATCTCGGTGCTTACCTTCTCATGACTATCACCCTCTTGGAGGTGATAAAGATCAATATCCAGATGATCATAATGGTTTATCCATGATAGAACTATCCAGACCAAAGTCTCTTAGAGAGATGCTCTGGTCGTCTATGTTTACTCAATCAGATCCCTGCAGATCTACTGCTAGATCATGCAGATCTAAACCAGCAATTCCTGTAACAACTCCTACTCCTCTATCCTGTATGATAATATTACCAGATGAGGATAACTTTCCTCAATTATCCAGGAGTACTGATGAAAAACAACGGGTTATTTTCAACCCTTATATTAGAGCTTCAAGAATTACTTCACAATGAACACTTACATCCAATCCATTTGATGAAGTTCTTAACTGGCAAACATCTAATGCAGTAGCACAAAACAAAGTTCTGAGAATGATTGATTCCAAGCTAGATGGAATTAATCAACAAAACATCGCTACTAAGAAGAAAGTGAATTCTGTTTCAGAACAGATACAAACGATGTATCGGTCTTACAAAGCTCAGATTCAGCGTCTTGATGCTGAATTACGACAATATATCTCTGCCCATTACATAGGGCCAGAATTCGACTTGAAAGTTCGTAAGATACAAGAGATACAAGGAATTGTATGACGAATGGAAGCTGATATGCATGCAGCTCAATCTAAGTAGATATATGGCTCTTCCTCTTCAGAGTTTCCAACTTTTCAACCATCATATCCATCTCCTATATATCAACGGTATCCAGAAGAAGCTGACTACACAAAGGTATTCGAGTTTAACTATCCTTTGATTAGACAGTACATTCATCCTCTTACAACTCAAGAGAAACCACGACGATCAAAATCAAAGACTACATCTGATCGAGTGCATAAATCTTGAGTTCTCGAGTCTTCAAAGGTTCCAGAAGCGTCATCTTCCTATACACGTTTTGAACTAACTGAACAGTGGAGAAAGCCTTTACGCATTCATACTCCTCCAAATTTTCTACCACCAGTACGACCTTCCACCTCTTCTCTTGGGAAGGACACAGCTAAGGAAACAAAGTATATAGCTACTCTGCCCTCTAAACCTCTTACAGATAATTCCAGTTCTCAATCAGAGAAAACTGAAGCGAAAAGCAATACATCTGAACTCTCTGCAACACCATCTGAGTAGATGACATCAGAGTCATCATATGAACCGGTTTCTTCACCATCTATTGATTCATCAGCTAATCTTGCTGATCTTTCAGAATTATCAAAAGTTCTTATGACTATGCCTCAATATACTGAAGTTGAACCAGAAATCAGTGAAACTTAATCCACAAGTACTGAACCATTCAGATCTAAACTGACACCTCAAGCAACATCAGCTCAGCCAGCTACATAAGCTACAACTAAGCCTACTTCAAGACCTTGGTTTACTTTTGATGATCTTCCACGTAAAAAATGGAGAGATCGTATCCATGAATTCGGTGCTTGGATTGATTTACAAATGACCAGACCTAATCATCCTCTTCCGGATATTTTTTCTGAATTTACATCCAAATTTACTAGTACTTTTGGAGAATGGTGGCAAAGTATTAGTGAGTATCAACGACTTCAGTACATTCAAGTATCAACTACTAGAGCATTACTTGGCATTATCCAGAAAGAATTTGTGGGTGACTTCCAGTTGATTGATAAGCAGATCAGTCAGGAATATTTCATGATAAAATGATGTTCTCTTGATAAGCGTGATATTCAAAAGCATTACAAACGCATGACGGACAGGTATTATCTTCTGAATGGATGGAATGATGTTAACTTGCGTTACACTTTTATCTCATTCCTTCCAGATGAAATACAGCCAGAACTACAAAGGATTATAGCTTCTCTTCAAAGAGATATATCTACTATTTCTCTTGGAGAAATTTATCAGCTTGCTTTAGCTTCTCTTGACAAGTTATGTGATCAGCATAGTTTATTTAAGAATATCCTCAAAGGACGTCCAGTTCTGAAGAAGGCATGTAAGCAGCCTCATCTCCAGATAAAGTGCAAAGATAAACAGACTTGCAAGTGTCATAGCAGTAAGAAAGCTCATCAATCTCAAGTCTATTATAAATGGAGAAAATTCCACAAGAAGCTGGGAAGGCAGAAGCCTTGGAAGCAACACTTCAAGAAGAAGAACATAGACAAAAAGCACAAATTCATGCGGTTCTTCAAAAAGTCTTCACATCGACATAAAACTCGATGTTTTATTTATGGAAATCCAGATCAGTATGCAAATACGTGTCTTAATACAACCAGGAAAGATGCCAAGTTCCTGAAAAACTTGAAAAACTTATGCCTATTTAACCTCATGATGCCATTGAAGAAATTCTTGAGGAATAAACTAGCATGGACAGTGATACACAGTTTGCTGTTACTGTGTCTACATCAGAAGAAGAATCATCAAGAGTATCTGATGATGATTCACTATACATGTTACAACAGACATGTATGAAGATTGATCGTAATCTAATTCAAAGAACATATGTCCATATCCAGTTGTTTCAACAAGACAAATATGATCGACCCATTAAGTGTTGGGACCCGATCCGGAAACCGAATCCCAATCGAAAAACGAAGGACGGAGGCGAAAAATGAAAAGCGAAAGCATCAAAAGCGAAAGCGGAAGTATCGAAACGAGGAAATACAGAGGCGAACGAAACAAATATGAATCAAATTATCGAATCGAAATAAATGATATGGACTATCACATTGAATAACAAAGTGGATCGAATCGAATCATACAAAGCGAACGAAATAATCGAACTGATACAAACACCGACATCCGTTGCAAACACGAAGCAT